>JANTFE010008706.1:28132-39329 GCA_027562315.1 Costus pulverulentus
AGAGAATTTCTAGCTCCCCTACTTCCTTGACTTGGAATTGCTCTGCCTCTAGTTCTTGGTGCCATCCTGTCAACAGAATAACATATTATATTAAATATTTACTTAATCGCTTATTCAAACCTTAACCCAAACCTAGTCCTGAGGTTCCTATATCCTTAGGGTTTCTTACTCAACCTATAGCTCTGACCTGTGGGTTATGGGCCCACAGAAATTTATACCTCTGAACCTAAACCTCGCTCTGATACCATTTAAATTGTCACGCCCCGGTGGAAGCCGGCTATTTCTAGCTCAGGGTTCCCCAGGGAGTAACAATATTGATAGGAACCAGAGAACTACAACAATCCAAATTTAATATCAACACAATATCTGAATACAACTATCCAAGTTATCAACTGAATAAAATATAAAAGACAACTATCTCAACTCGGGCTGGTATCTGTTATCTACTCTATCCCTCCCAGAAGTTAACTCTGTACCTGGAGGAGAAACAAAGGGAGTTAGCAGAAATGCTAAGTAGGAATCAACAAACATGGTGAGGGAATCAAATAACAGGACAATACAGTAACTGAAACAACGATATACAAATAATATAAGAATGTCGTGCAAATCATCAAGCTGGCCAACAGATCTCACTTAAGAGCTGCACTCGTTTGCAGAGTGTTTCCACTGTTGCTCATGCAATGGAACGACTGTCTTAAACAGCCCGGAGTGTTGCGTCTAACACTGAATATCCTAGTAGGGTCTGTCCAGTACATCCAATGTACCCATGATTCTACATCTTATTCCATGCTTGAAGCATCCTATAAGATTAGAACACACATTAGTCTCAATCATATCAAGGCTGTCTCATGTTCACCAAGATATCTCGACTAAGGACTTAACTGCATGTCAGCCAAGCTGAACAGCATTGAGACATTATTCAGAAGTATACATATGACAGCAGATAATGCAACAACCTGAATAACAACAATTGCCTTTATAAACAAAGAGTTTATACATGATACTGATGCAATCCCAAGGCCTCAAACATTAGCCTTAAGGGCATACCCCAACAGAGGTGGCCTCCACGCCTCTCGGCATGAGGCCGAACCCTAAGGACGCCTTCCTTTATTTCTCTCTGGACAGTGGATAAAAATTAGGGCTTTTCATGTGTGTCGCTTCTCCTCGATTTATAGAAGATTCTCCTTTTTACAGATCTCAATTTCGTGGTCTGAATCGTCCGAAATTGTCTGCGCATGATTCGGGCTTCAAAAAGTCCGAAAGAATCGCGCGTTGAGGTTGCAATTACGGCCGTGAAAACAGTTACGGCAGTGCCGTAACCTCAGTAGAACTTCTTGGTATAGAAATCATCTAGAATTATGGTACCGTGAAATTTTTTACGGCAGTGCCGTATTTTCTTCAAATCTCTTGGGTGAAAAATCGACTCGAAATACGATCCGTGATATCCATTACGGCAGTGCTATAATTCTTGCAAAACTTTCTGTATAGAATCGTCCCAAAATACGGCTGTGCCATGTTTTGTTATGTAGGTGTAGTGAAAATACGGTACCGTAATTTAGATTACGGCCCTACCGTATTTTGGTCTAAAGCTCTGTTTTTCGTAAAATTTGACGGGTAGCTTCGTCTCGACATCTGTAATTCATTGGTGTGCCCAAATCTTACAAAATCTATCAAAATATGGCCCTTTTTTCTAGAAAATCATCAAAAATAAGAAATGGTGTAGATTCTTCAATATTCGACAAATAATGCTTAAAAACAAGCGAAATAGCATAAATATGACACAAAAAAGTTTATTAAATGACACAAAATTTACTATATATTTTGGTGTCATCAAACACATAAGGCTCAAACTTTGCTTGTCCTCAAGCAAATAAATAACGAACAATGCTAAGTATAGAAAATATGCTCATTTATGAAAAATAAATTTCTAAAATATAATCACTCATGAAATATTCCTCCAATTTCTTGCATAAAATTTTAGATAAATACATCATCCTCTGAAATTAATCTTTAAGATTCACAACTTTGATCAAATAAAACTTCGCAACTCGCATAATAAATAGAATCTCAATCTCATGACTTCACCCATGTTTCAGTTTAAATCTATCATACCTTTATTTACAGGAATAGGATATCATAAATCTTTTATTACTCAAAATCTTTCTCTTCATTTTTTTCTTATTGTTTTTGATGGCATGCACCCACATAGATACACACTTTTTATTTGGACTTCAACTCTTATCTTCGGTACCACTGCTAATTTTACGCAGTGCCAAGTAGATGAGTCATTCTCTTTTTCTCTCTCACTTTTTTACAGACTTCAACCCATATCTTTGGTACCACTGCCAATTTTACGCAGTGCCAAGTAGGGGAGTCTCTCACTCTTTTTGGATCTTGGATTCTTTCTTCCCAACAAATAGTAAGATAAACTAAATATCAACTAGGTTAATCAATTTACGTCGATTCAAAAATTACACTCATATGCTCATTTTATTCAAGAAATATGTTTCACTTTTAGATTGCATTCATCAAACAACATACCTACCCAATACCATATGCATCAATCAATGAAAAATTTCAACAAGTTGATATATATTGAAGAAGTAAATTGAGCATAATAGGCATATTTCCATTCATAGGCATTGACATGCATAAACATTCATCATCATAGAAAAATCTACACACCTCTTATCACATGGATTCAAGTCATAAAAATTTTTAAACATCAAAAATGTCAAAATCAATGCAAAAGGTGTGAAGCATGAAACTCATAGAATCATAGTCAAAAGTGTAAAATGATAGATTCAAGAAATCACATCAAATAGAAATCTCAGTGAGTGATACAATCATAGCAAATATCAAAGACAAATCAAGTAGCAATACAATACAAACATATCGAATAAGATCACTAGAAAGTGCAAACGATACTCACAAAACTATATAGCAAACTCAATCATCGTCAGGCCAGATGCAGCTGGGTCAAAAGATGTGCCTTCTAAAAATTTTCCTGCACAATTTTTAAAAACATAAGGCTCAGATCAAAAACAACATCTTACTTTAGCTAAAAAAAATAACCAAAGATATCGTCAGTGGTCCGAAGAGCGTGCCAGTGGAAAGAGCTGATGCAGGCAAGAAGTAGAGGTGGAATAGATGCTAGCTATGAAGGTGATGGTGCCGACAGTAGAGTGATGATGAGTAGTCTCTAGTGACTTGCTAGAGCCTACAGTCGTGGTGCGAAGTCGTCAGCCGGTGGGTGCGAGAGATAGCACTAAAAAAAAATCAGTCACTAATGAAGATTCTGCTGCAAAAATAAATAATATCAATAAAAACAGAGGCAGCAGAAGAAGTAAGAGGCTGCTGGCGGTGCTGAGGATGGTGGCTAGTGCTGGCTAGAGGTGAAAGACAGTTGCTCTTGAAGATTTTTGAATCTGAAGGCAAAAAAAGCAATAACAGGTTGAAAGCAAACAGAGCAGCCACTGATTCATTTACAAAAAGTAGCCATACCCAAGAATAAAATTTAATGATCCATAAAGAAAGTAGACAAAGCCACGAAGTAAAATAAAACTTGTTCTTTCCGGGTGTATGAAAATTAAAGGATCAATATTTGTGAGGAATTTAGGGTATTATCAGAAAGAAGGCTAATCAGATTCTTAAATCAAAAATTGCATAGAAGTTAACCAGACATCAAAAGTTGCCATGCTCCATAGAATGATTCAAAAATATTTTCATGAAAACAGCTAATCCACGAGATAGAACGAAACATGTTCTCCATATTCCATATGAAAGATCAAAGTTTAAACTCATTAAAGCATCTTAAATACGTGCAGCAAAAATACTAATCAGATTAGTCAAAAAAAATTGCTACAAAAATTAATCAGTTACCAAAAGATGCTATGTGTTATAGGATGATCTGTGGACTTTAAAATTCAATAAAAATATCTGAATAATAGACAAAGATGAGTACTTCCAAACTATGCCAAAGATAAAAAATTTTACCGCCCCAGTTTCTTAAAATCACTATCAGAAAACACATAATCAGATAAGCAGAATGCAGGTTTCAAATTACGGGCGTGAAATTCCTTGCGGCAGTGCCGTAACCTGCACAAAATTCTCGGGTCAGAAATATGCTGGAATTATGGCACCGTAAAAATGGTTGCGGCACTGCCGTAAAAATCAAAGAACCTTCGGATCAAAAATTGGCAGAATTTACGGTACCGCCGTATTTTTCGCAAAATTTCAAAAAACTCTTGGGTAAGAAAAAACTCAAAATTACGGTACCGTAAAAAACTTTACGGTAATACCGTAAAAGATGCCAAACTCTCAAAAAAAATTTCAAGCAAAATTACGCCTAGTGAAAATGCTTATGGTACTGCCGTAAAAACTAAAAAAACCTTTCTGTTCAAAAATTACCCCAAATTATGGCCCGAAAAATTCCTTACGGTAGTGCCGTAAAATGCTCAAAAGTTTCTGGTCGAAAAAGGACCAAAATTACGGTACCGTGATTTTTATTACGACAGTACCTTATTTTGCGCAAAGTTTGATTTTTTTAGCAAAAAGAGAAGAAAAATTAATTCTAAAAGTAAACTAAAATAAAAGAAACTAACTAAAAAAAGAGTGCTTGGGTTGCCTCCCAAGAAGCACTAATTTTTAGGTCTATAGCTTGACCAAAAATCAAATTTCATGGTGAAGCAGGTGGATCAGCACTGTAGTAAATAGCATACAATTTTTTGCATTTCCGTTGTCCTAAAAGTTTAGCCACTAATCCAAACATCCAAAATTTAATATAAATCAAGATCGACATGGCTTTCTCAAATATGTAGAAATTAAAATCAAAATTTTCAATTCCACTTAAAGGATATTCAATTATCTTCCTATATTTATCAAAAAGTAAAATCAATAGTTCTTTCTTCAAATTTATTTCTTCAATTGCAATAGGACTTTGATCAAAAGATTCATGTATTGGATCATGAAAATAGTCTTTCTGTCTCATATTAGATTCCTCAATAAAGCATAATTTTTCAAATAAATCAAAAGATTGAACATTAGATATGGGTAAAACATCAGAGTCAAATTCATCAATATTCACAATTATTAAATCTTTTTCAAGTTCCTCATGTCCTTCATCAAATAATTTATCAATTTCAAAATTACCATCAAAATCAAAATGAGACCTTTCAAAATCAATTTCCTCATACCTTTCATCAGATTTTTTTATCAAAATAATCAATTTGAGAATCATCAAAATCAGAGTGTGATTCATCAATGTTTGCAAAAGAATCAATTTCAGAATTAATAGAATCAGATCTATCAACAAATAGCTTATCATCAATTTCAAAATTATTACTAAGATCAGTGGGGGACTTTTGTAAATCAGTTTCATCATGTCTTTCCACAAACAATTCACCATCAAAAGAATCAATTTCAAAGTCATCTGTAATTTTCAAATCTTTTTCAATTCCATCAGATTTAACCACAAACAAATTATCATCAAAATAATCAATTTCATAATTATCAGAATGAGACTGAGATTTTTCAAAATCACTTTCAGAATCATGGGAATCAATTTCCTCAATTTTTAAATGAAATTCAGGTAAACTACCTTGTGCTATCTGGGTTTTTAACATTTCAGTATGAGTACGCATATTATCCTTCCTATAATTTATTTGTTTAAAGGTCTCATGTGACTCCTCACTTTGTTTCATGAACTTTTCAAACATCAACTCTAAGCTAGATTTTTTCAGTGTCCTCAAAGCATGGTTCAGAAATATGATTTGAGCAATCATCATAAAAAGAACTTGGTGAATTTTCCCATCTAAAATAATATTGATCATTTTGATGCCATGGTGAATTAGGATTTAAAAATTGGCAGTCAGAAATATAATGATCAAAACATCCACAAATATCACATCTAATATAAGAATAAGATGTCATAATAGGGTGCATATAAGAATCTAACTTATCTTCAAGATTGCATAATGAATCATCTTCATACTTACCTTGTGGCATGTATACCTCACCTCTTTTAGTTGCCCATGAGTCATGATTAAAATACATATCTTCAAATCTATCAAGGACAGAAAGATTATCCAACACCAAACAAATATTTTTTTTTATTTTTTTCAAAATATATAAAAAAATAGAAAACATAAAACACAAACAAATTAAAAAAATTTCAAACATCATGGGCCATGAGTTTTTCCGCCCCTTCGAGTTTTTAACTCAATTCGACTCCAAATCAAGCCGGATTTGAATCAAACTCTCCAGATTTGTTCCTTGAAGGGTTCCAGACTGATTAAAGTATAAAAGGAATATTTTTTGTGGGCAAAGTAGACTTTTTTGGACGAAGACAATTGGTGGCGGCAGTTAAGGCAAAACTCAGTTTTAGGGCATAATTCCGGCGAGATTTCACGCAAAAGAGAGGATTGATCACTTCCTCTTCGTCTCCAGATCATGAGGAAGCTTTTCTAATCACTTTCTTAGTGAATTCTTGTAATTTTGATAGGATTCGAATGCAAGTTTATTTAATATACATGCTATTAACTATGAACATGAGCGAGTAAACCTTATTTCAGGATTTAGGGATGTAGCCCACTGACGCTTATTAATTAAAAATTATATATTTTTTTTTGCTCTTCGTTAAGATTTTTATAGCATTGATTTGTTTAGAATTGTGTTTACTTCGTAATTTACTCTGGCCAAGTATATTTGTGTTTTAGACGTTGCGAGAAGGACAGGGAGGTGAATTGCAATATTGGAACTATTCTATTAGATGTCTGGACTCGTATGGAGTTGTAGCTCTTTCTTTTGTAAAAACTGAGCATAACTTAGCCGATGGCTTGACCCAGGACTAAAATTCTAGAAGTATTGAGAGGAATGAGAATTAGCCTATAAGAAAGGCCTTTCAATGGTGGGAACCCAACTTCTGTGATAAGAGATTCCTTGAAGGAGGTACAATATAGTAATAATAAGTTGATTGATAGGCCAGGAAGCACTTTAAAAAATAAAAATTATAAAATATTATAGTGTATGAAAACTTATATAATAGAGTTATACCCTACACTGCCATTCCTGAGGATAGTCTTGTGTTTCTTATTGTAGAGGTAAAATTTTTTTTCTAAAGTGGTTAATTACTATGAAATGAGCCTCTACACTCATCCATTACAAGGATCCTCCTATATGAGAGAGTCCGTATGTGACCACTACTGAGGATATAAACAACCCTTTGAAACTCTCATGAAGATACACACGATCGGTTCTACCTTGTATTATGTATGGGATTGTTAAAGTCTGGGTCAAAAGAAAGTAGTTCAAGAGGAGTTCACTAAATTTCCTTCAGATGGAGATATTTTTTCTAAGTAAAGAATATGTCTTAAAATGCACTTTACTGACCACATGATATAGACAAGGAGGGGTAGTTTAATTTAATCTATTTTATCGAGTTTATTTATATGTAAGCACATTTTATGGGGAATTGTTGGAATTTATAAAATTAAAACTTATCAATTTTTTTTGTTTTCTCTATTTTTACTAGGTTAATATTTTATTTATTTTACTTGCTATTATTTTATTATTTTAATTTAAGCAATGTTATTAGTGGAAAACATATGATAGCTATCAAATATAATTCAATGACTCTAACTATGGGGGTTTAACCTATAAATAGGCATGTGACCTCTGGGTATATATACAATAGACAGTGCATAACCCACTAGCATTTGTAAAATCTCTCCCATAGCTTTCTTTTTCTTCTTTTGTAGCTCAAAGTTGAAAGAACGCCGATTAACTTCTCTGCGGTCGTGACTCACAAGAGAATAATACTGGTTGTATCCTAGGTAATCTATTTGGATTAAGCTTGCACGAGAGCCCAAATATTCACCTAAGGATAACAAGTTTTTCCGTGCCTCCATGTTTTTCATTCTCATTTTAACTTTGTTATTTTCATTGATTTTTATAGAAATATTTTTGTATACACTCATGCTGACAATTACATAAGTAAATTATATTATATTTATTATAAATATTTGCCAATCAAAGTGGCTTATTTCTAATTAACTATGATATATTTTAATATTTATGATAATGAGGTATTTTATCTCAAACACATTAATTAATTTACTTTAGGGATGGTTATTTGATATTGTTACACCTCCTTAAGCAATTCAAGATAATTAATCTAAATCTAAGAAGTGCGGAAGAAAACATATCTTTTTATTAAATCAAATCTAAGAGTGACAAAAACTAATATCAAAACGGTGTACAACTGTTTCAACTAGCTAACACTTTAGCTTTTAAGGAATAACAAAAGTAACTAACAATTAAACTCTAACAACTATCTCATAGAAACTCATGCCACCTGAGTCACTTCAAGTGTAATTGTGCTTGCGGGGATTTGCCGAACGATCTGATTCCTCCTGAACTGCAACTGCACAACATCCCTCACGGGTTAGCAAATAAATGCTAAGCAAGCCTCTCCCCAAAAGAAAGGGTAGTCCCTTAGATCCAAAGGAGGGAACACTAACAACAATCATGAACATGAATAAAAAGATGTATCAAAAATGGATATCAAAGGTAACAATTATGAAGTGAAAACTGTAAATGAAAGTCATACTGCAACTGTATAATCTGGTTTAACTGAGTTAACTGTGGATAAAATCCATACTGAAGAAAAATACAAAAACTGTTATCACATATGAAAACCTCTATGAGCAATACCTACTAGCTTGTGGGGTCGTCACCCCCGAATACTCATGACAAGGTGGTGAATCACACACCTTACATGGTGAATACACGCGCTACCATGTGTCATGAATCCCAAAGCATGCTAACGTGGGATCCCGGTCTGTCAACATAGTGGATACTCACCCCGAAGGGAACTAGGTATATGCTCAATAACAAAAATACAACTGTTTGTAAATTGATGTGCAGAATACTATACTAATTGAGTCAATTGGAATAAAGATTATCAAAACTTATTTACAGAAATCTGGTTTGAGGTCTTATCTTTGAAAAGCCAATAAAACTGTTTATCAAACGATGCAAGCTGAGCAATGGATCAATCACTCTAAAACATAAATTTGTACACGAACTATATCAAATAAGATTCAAGCTTAAAAATACAGATCACCAACAGATAGAAAACGTCCCAAAACCTAGGGAACCAACCTTAGATCTAGTGAACCGGACACAGAACCCACTGAACCGCTCAGGAATGCAGTGAACCGATCAAATTCAACCTAATGAAGTAATTTTCGCCACCCAAACCCCATTATGCCCCTTAGGCGCCAATGGGGTTGGGTCTCTCCCCATTATGCCCTTTTAGTCTCTTATCTCTTCATGAGAACTTGTTATTAGGCCTCATTGGATAATGAGCTAGCCCAAACTTCATCCCATGGGTTGATTAAGCATTTGGATCCAATCCAATACAACCCTAATTCAAATGTGACCAACCATGGTCAAATACAGGTCAACCTGCCAAAAATGAAGTTTGGCTCCAATAACATTCTCCCATCTCATCAGGCCCATTGCCGCTGATGAAATCTACCAATTAGATCCGAGTTATCCAATAACTCGATCATAAGGCTTCTCGATCAATACGAGAACTCGAGTATCAAGGTGTGCGACCCTGTAGGTTCCTCTGACACCGGCAGTGCTGACCAAAGGTCACCACAAGCAGTGAGTGGCACCTAGCAGTGCATCGCTGCTACCCAGGTCATTGGAATGGATATCGACATCGACATCCCCATCATCGCAACTAGGTACAGATGCATTACAGTCTCTTTGCCGAACTGATATCCGATTGGACAAGTGTGTCACCACTTGTTTTCACCCAATCACATGGTTATGACTAAATCAGGTTCTCACCTGGGTATGGCCATACACTCTCAGTCATAGAACCATAGAGGAGCTCCATGAATATCATACTTCCCTAAGGAAGGGGCAAATCCTGTGTCTGTCCATTGACCTTCTCATATGGGTTGTGACATGCTCAATGACAACCGTTATTACCTCCCAACTATGGCGAGGTGTTAGGTTGTATCAAAGTAAGTCCCTAACCATATAGAATGATCAATGACCTCAAGTCAAGGGATCAATGCATCTCCTGTCACTTGTGAGGATAACTTATGACACCAAGTCATAGCCTCACAGCGGGTCTTTCCAGTATATCCTCCAATGATATACCCATGTGTCTGCGTTAGCACCACGTGCCTAACCAGCCCACATACCAGTCTCACAAGTACCATAGCTGTCCCATATCCACTAAGGTACATCGAGTGGGGACTATAGTTCGAGCACAGATCCAATCTGTCTCCAGGGACATTATCATGTTAGTACATATGCGCAGATGTAAACAAACATAGATAACGACAATGCCAGAATGATATAAATATCAAGGTCAAGCAGTAGATAAGTGGACCAAAACTAGGTACTAGGGCATATACACCAACAAACGGAACGTCTGACAAATCCTTAGGGCGAGCAAAAGCCCCCACAAATAGATGTGAGACGTGTCCAAAAATAGAAATGAGCCGGCGGTGACTCAGTCACCGCGAAAGTCGAAGACGACGATGATTTGACTCATCGCCCTAAAATAAATCTAAAACAGAAATAAAATTAAGCAGGCGTGGTTTAATACTAAACCGCGAATGCAATTTAACGTTTTATAACTAAAACTATTTATTTTATCTCAAAACAAATTCTGAAAAATTCAACAAAAATCATATAAAAATTCTGAAACAAAAATCTGAATTTTTCCAAAAGTTGAGTTATAACATATATAAGGAGATAATATACATAATGGTTGAGTTTTTATATTGCCTAAGGAAGAAGATATAACAATGGAATATATTCTATTAAACTCTAATGGCCTGTTTTTTTGGGAGAAATAAGGGGAGAAAGAAAAGAAATCTAATCTTTCTCTTGTTTTATTAGAGGGAATGATTCAGAGGGAAAGAAAAAGAGAGAAGTTTTCTCTCATTTTCTAATCTCTCCAAATGGAAGAGAAAATAAATATTGGAGCGTGCTGCTTCGTGGTTCGCTCTTCCTAACATCTTCGCCACCTCCTCTCTACTACTCTCACTGTCTCCGCCTGGCATCCTCCCCGTCTATGTCTCCGCCTCCCCTCCCTCCCCTTCCCAACGTTCCTGCCGCCTCCTCCCCGCCTCCCTCCCCTTCTTGACGACCCCTCCTCCTCCTCCCT
>JANTFE010008706.1:42221-53821 GCA_027562315.1 Costus pulverulentus
ACAGCATGTCAGCCTAGCTGAACAGCATTGAGACATTATTCAGAAGCACACTTATTGCAGCAGACAATGTAACATACTGAATAACAACCATTGTCTTTATAAACATCATAGTTTATACATGATACTCATAGAATCCTAAGGCCTCAAACATTAGCCTTAAGGGCATACCCCAACACATCTCACTCTAATCATTGACTCTGATCCAGGAGACCTGCTGACCAATTAGAAGGTCTTAAGCGCTTTCATCATTCAAATGCCCTCAGATATGCAGATTGACTCCATCCAGACAAGGATTAGCCAGCACTGTGTCTTCCAGCTGATCATCCCCCCTTGCCATGTGCAGCATTTGCAATTTTCTTGAGGCCATAATAGTGAGGAGCTCGTACAGTACTAAAAGTACAAACCAGGCATCAGTGAGGACGGTGACAATTCTTACAGTACACAGAAACACAATGAATTACTTACTGTTCAGTGAACTCGGTGGCAAGAGTTAGGCATGCTGCAGTCTGCACTCAAGAATTGAGTATACCTGTCAGGGTTAGAGTTTTTACTGAATGTGCAGATCAGAGCCACTAAAGCTGATAATGATATGACGCTTGCTCAAGATGTTTCAAGCAAGAAAAACAAATTGCTTGTTCTGAACTGAATCTGCCTATTATTTTGATTCAAAAATGCAACAATGATAGAGGCGGGGCAAATTATGAGTTGCACAAGTTAATCGATGACCTATGTTTGGAGCATTGAATTAATGGCCATGTTCACTACACCTACAAATGAGGAGAACTCCACCTCCTCAGTGAGGAGGAGCCTGAGGGCGAGGTTTCTCCACCGATCTAAATGTTAGGTTTCTCCACCTCCTCAGACAAATCAAATCAATCTTAGCTCAGGGAAAGGGACAGGGCAGTGTCCCATATCTTTCCTGTCCTTTTTTTTTAATCTCTGAACAAAAACAGAAGGAGCTTCCTGGGGAAACAGCAGTGGCAAAATGAAGCCCCAGTGGCGTATGTTAGCGGAGGAAAAAAGATAAATCCTAATGGATGAACAGTACCAATATAATGTTTCCTCAAAAGGGGAAATTGGGAGGCCAATTCATAAGTTGATTGATGGAGGGCAGTGAAGGTCTTGCATAATTCAGACGGCTATTTTTTAGCAGCACATGAATGCCAACGAGACCGAGAGGGAATCAACATGATCCTTTACAAATATTTTATAAATTTAAAATTTAATTTTAGGTGATAACATATTTGATTGGACGGAAAAAGGATTAAAATATTGGGAATGTAATATAAATATTAGGATTAAATATAAAGTATGTTCTAAAATGTTTAGAATACTAGAAATAAAAAAAATCAGAAAATTACATTCCTAGTAAAGATATAGTTGAATCAAATTTACTAATCATATGCTTTAGTAATTTAATTATATTATTGCATGAACTAAGCTATTCAACCTTAACTTAATTGATGACATTCACATCATCATGTGATATTTTATGTACCAAATGGGCTATGCAATAGATTTGATGGGTGGAGCATAATTACTCATTCAACAAATTGGATGAGTGATTTATACCTATAATTTTTTGGATGTCATTCTTCACTTGATACTTGTATATTTTCATGGGATCTTTTTTTGTCCTTCCATGAGCTTTGTCCCATTGGTAATCTTGATCATATTTCATTGTCAATTAATCGTGAGGAATTCATTTATTCATAGGAAAATTTAATATTGTATTTATATATTTATAAGTAATTATCTTATGTAATATAGATATTGGCTTATTTTCATATTATTAAGTTAATGTATATATATCTCATTCATGCATAAAAATTTTAGATAAGTGAGAACAAATTATATTTATTTGAGTATATTAAAGGCCTGTTTGGCCCGCTTTTAAGCTGCTTTTAATCAGCTTTTAAGTAGAAAACAAAAAGAAAATTATTTTGTAATGAAAAGAAGAAGCAGAAAAAAAAATAGCAACAAAGCAAAAGTTGAAAAAACTACAATTTGATGCTTTTATAATTTTTGAAGCTTTCGCTTTTTCAAAAAAGTGATTTACATTATTTTGTTAAAAATTTTAAGTATTATTATTTTAAATAATTTAAAATTTTGATAATAAATAAAAATAAAGTATATTATTATTTTAAATAATTTAAAATAATATATATATTTATTATTTTAAATTTTGATAGCAGTTAAAATTTTGACAACATGACATAGTGCAGCACAACACAATTTAGCACAGTTATAAAGCTATTAACAGCGAGGCTAAATAGTCCAAATAAATGTAGTAACTTAGTGTACTACTTTAGTTTGTGTTAAAAAAATTAAAATTTTGTATGCACTTTACCTCGTTCTATCAGTTAAGAATGAACTATTGAGTACGGAAAGAAGTAAGAAGAAATATAGTTATTTTTTAAAATAGTTATTGTAGATAAAATAATACAACATAACAAGTCATTGATATTCATCAATATAACTTAGTTTTTGAATGAAAACTTTATGAACAACAATGGCCGCATTAATAATTTAATTTCGTTCAAAAATCATGTCATCGAGTATGAATATGCAAGATCATATTGTAGTACCACAACATGCCCTTCACTAGATTGTGTCCATTATCCATTACTTGAAGATTATTTATATCGTTAATATTAAAAAAAGGAAACATTTCATAACATAATTAAATTCATTTTTTAATTTTAATGTAACAAAATAATATACTTCTTTAACCAATTAGATAACATAATTAACTTAATATTTTTTAAATTAAATAATTGTTTTAATACATTGAATAGTTTTGGATAATTATGATTTTAACGATTTATTATACATTGCATGCATATTTTCTTGTTAATTTATTTGTAATATTTCACTATATTCTTTGAGTCAGTGAAAATGATAGAATTTTTAAAAATTACAATCTAAAAAATGTAGAATATAATAAGTGGTGGTATAAGTAAGATAATATAAGAAGCTTAGAGGCATATTGAATAGTGTCACATTTCCTTTGCTTAGGTTCCAAAGTGTTTGAAATAATAATATAGCACCGACAACATTCATCGAAGGATTTGATTTATTTGGTCATTCCTCAACTCAACATGGTTTATTTATATTATATATAATATTCTTCAAAGACAATGACAATGCTCGTTAGCATGATTATATTTTCGTAAAAATAAGACATTCAAAGAATTCAAAGCATTTCTCATGCCTTAATATATGAGTAAACATCTTATGGGCAAATGATATTAATATATTTTGAAAATATTTACATTATAATTGAATTTAGAGGAAAATTAAGTGGTTTTATTGCTAATAAAATGTTATTGGGTGATATTTTTTTGTATCAACCATAACAAAGTTTTCATTCTATACATATTATTAGGTTATACTATCCATAGATCATAACTATGGTCCCTAAACATGAGAGCCAAATCAAGCATTATTTAATCCAATGAGACTACATGAGTCAATAGGAGATTATATTGAAGGCGACACTTAATTTAATTAATAAGAACTTTAGTTGTAGATATGAAAACTTCATGGAATAAAGGGCCAATCTCAAAAATAATTTTAACTCACAATCTCTAACTGTGTTTAGCATATCTATGTTGTTATTGTTATTATATTAATTATTTTAAATTATTTATTATGTTTTTATGATAAGTTTCAAAGCCTATTTGTTACAACAAAATTATTATATTATCACATCTTCAATGGATCAAGATATAATTTTATTGTTGAATTTATTATGCACGTGAAAATTATATAATTTAATAATTTTGATATAATTCTATCAAATAAAATAATGTTATTTTTATATAATAAAGGATATTAACTTACATGTGTTATCAAAGCACGGTATTAGAATATAGAATTTTCTATTAATATTTATTAGTATCCTTGGGTTATTTTTGGTCATGTTTAATATGATTTGACCTTTTCAAATTCATCTTATAATAATAAGATTTTTTATTTAATGGGTTATAGCTTCCAATGAGTGCAAGCATTCATTGTTAATTACTCATAAAATTAGAGAATCTTTGATTGAGAGATCTATGTTACAAAATAAAAAAATGGCCGAACAAAATGATTGATTAAATATTATAACAAAAATACATGATGAGTTCAAAAAGAAAATGATAGAAAAGAAAAGTCTTCGGCAACTTGAATGAATTGTATTTGTCAAATACCCAGCTTTGCAATGACTTATTGGATATTTTAGATTTAGGAGATATTCAGCCTCAATGGCATATTGGATATTCAATTTGGAAAATACCCGGTTTCAATGGCTTATTGAATATTTTAATTTGAAAGATATCCGACCTTCACGGCTTGTTGGACATTTGATTTGAAAAATATCCGGTCTCAATGGCTTATTGGATATCTTATTTAGAGAATACCCGACTTCAATAGCTTATTAGATATTTGAATTTAGAAGATATCTAGCCTCAACAGCTTGTTGGATATGAAGATATTCGACCTTGACGGCTTGTTGGATCTTCAATATCCGGCCTCAACGGCTTATTGGATATTCAATTAGGAAAAATATTCAGTCTCAACGGCTTATTGGATATTTTATTTTCAAAAATATCCAACCTCAACGGCCTATTAGATATTCAATTTGAACAATACCCAACCTCAATAGTTTATTGAAAATTTTTATTTTTGTAGAACATCTCGCCTCAGCAACTTATTCCATATTTTAAATTGGAAAATATCCGGCCTTGATGACTTGATGGATATTTTAATTTGTGAAATATTCAGTCTTGACAGCTTGTTGGATATTTTAGCTTGGAAAATATTCGGCCTCAATGGCTTATTGGATATTTTAATTTGGAAGATATCCGGCCTCAGCGGCTTGTTGGATATTTTAATTTGGAAATATCCAACCTCCACTGCTTATTGGATATTTCAGCTTCTAGCAAATATAACATCATATTAAGGAGTTACGCCCCGATAGTAAACGTCGATATACGCACCTCCCAAATAATATTTTATTATGATACATTAAGGATGTTGGAGATTCTTTATCCAACCTCAATAGCTTATTGGACATTTGAAAGATATATGCCTTTCATGACATGTTGGATATTTTAATTCCAATCGGTTTAGATTGATGAAAATTATCCTCAGCCATCAAATATCTAATTTTCTCATGATCATTGATTTAAATTCATAGATATGCTTTATCTCGGGTGTGCACTCGAGCATATCGCGACTGGCTATCGAAGCTAACAACTTCGAGATAAAGTCATCCCTTGTACAAATGGTGCAACAGAATCAATTCAGTGGAGCAGCTATTGAGGATCCAAATCTTCATTTATCTATTTTTCTACAATGCTATAATGCTGTGACACTCTGAAAATTAATGGTGCTCCCCCTAATGCTATTAAACTAAGACTTTTTCCTTTTTCACTCAAGGACCGAGCAAGGACGTGGTTACAATCTCTACCACAGGGCTCTATCACGACGTGGGAATAATTTTCTCAAGCTTTTCTATCAAAATATTTCCCACCTAGCAAAACTGCCTAGCTTAGAAATCAAATCACCAACTTCGCTCAATGAGATGGAGAGTCCCTTTATGAAACATGGGACCGGTTCAAAGAATTACTACGCATGTGCCCACACCATGGTCTATAGAAATGGGTACTTATTCATATATTTTATGGTGGTTTACTTTACCAGACTAGACTTTATGTAGATGTTGCTGCTGGTGGGGCACTAAAGTATAAGAATTATAATGAAGCTATGGAATTAATTGAGGACATGACCCTCAACCATTATCAGTGATTAGGAGAGTGGAACTAGCTAGTTCAAAATTCAGGAAAGTTTGACATGAACATGATTAATTCCCTTGTGGCGAAAGTAGATTCGCTTTCCTCTAAGCTGGATTCTATGAATGTTTTTGTTTCTAACTCTATGACTTACGATGTTTATGGAGTGACTAGGCATTCTGCTAGCGATTGCCACATATTGAGCGCCCCTTCTGAACAAGCCAATGTTATTGGGAACTTCAGGCTTAACCAAGGGCAAGTTTCTTCTATAAATTTTGCTAATCCAAATTCTTTCTCCAATTTCAAACCTTCTCCTGGAATACAACACCCTTTTGTCAATCAGAGAGAGCCAGAGCAACCGCATCGATCAAGTATAGAATTGATGTTGGAGAAGTTTCTCACTTTGCAGGCTAAGCAACAAAACGATGCCAATGAGTATATGAGTCAATTGAGCTTGAAAGTAGACTCCGTGTCCACACATTCTAAGGCCCTAGAAGATTAGATTACTCAACTAACTCAATGAGTTGATACATCTTCAAGGGCTCAAACAGAAGTCAACCCAAGGAGCACTACAATGCGATTATAACATGCAGTGGAGAGCAATTGGCCTACCCTAAGATGGATGCTAGTGAAGATGCTGTTAGAGAGTCTGATGGTCAGATAAAAGAGACTCAATGTTCAATAGAAATACCGGCAAAGAAGGAGGTAGACATAGAGCCAATATATATTCCTCCACCTCCTTATAAGCTACCTATACCTTTCCCACAGAGATTGGTTAAAGCAAAATTGGATCGGCAGTTTGGCAAGTTTTTAGAAGTACTAAAGAAGCTCCACCTCAATATTCCTTTCGCAGAGGCACTTTCCCAGATGCCTATTTATGCCAAGTTTTTTAAGGATATTCTGACCAACAAAAGAAAAATAGAGGAACATGAGATGGTGGCGTTGATAGGAGAATATACTGCAATTGTTCAGAATCGGCTGCCTCCTAAACTTGAAGATCCTGGTAGTTTTTGTATCTTATTGATGACTCCAAAATTCATAGTATATTTTGTGTCATTTCGTGTGTCTTTTTGTGTCATATTTATGCTCTTTTACTTGTTTTTAAGCCTTATTTATCAAATATTACGGAATCTACACAATTTCTTATTTTTCATAAATTTTAGGTAAAAAGTGTTATATTTTAATGGATTTTGAAGGATTTGAGCGTACGAATGGATTCAGGAATTCGAAACGAAGCCGCCCTCCAATATTCATGCAAATCGGAGCAAGTTCGAAAATTACACCCCCGGGTGTAAAGAACTTTAAGGTACCATAATGAAAATTATGGAAGTGCCGTAAAGAACTTTAAGGTACCATAATTTGGACCTAGAATTTACCCTAGAAATTTCAGAAATTACGGCACTGCCGTAAAGATTGTTACGGCCGTAATTTCTAGTGAAAAAAGTAATTTTTATGGGTTTGAATATTTCATGGACCAAAACTTTTGATCCAGAGCTCCAAATTAAGATCCGAAAGATGTTACAGACTCGTCTTTAAGAGGGGAAGACGCACGAAGTAGAAGCCCCAATGTTTATCTACTATCGAGGGAGCAATCAACAGAGAGGCATCTAGGGTTTGGCCTTGCGCCGAGAGGCGTAGATGGCACCTCAGGCCATGATTTTCATGCAAAAGCTTCGCTTGGAGGAGAGGAGGACACGCGAGAAGTTTTACAGAAAAATGAGTTCAATCAGAGGAGAAATCAATAAAACACTGTGCATCGCCGCTGTTCGTCGTAGATTACGGCCGTAAAAACCTTTACGGCTATACCGTAATTTGTTCTCTACCTCTGTTTTGATTTCCTACACCATGGATTATTGTACCTCTTCTTCCATGCACGCTTAAACATACTTTGGGACATGGGGGTGTAATCCCCTTGATTTTTAATGATTAGATAAACTATTATTTTCGTCATGATAATCCTTGTTGCGATAATTCTACTTATGTGATGAATTGTCTTTAATTCTCCTTAGATTTTACTGTCATGCATGTTTTAGAGTTTTCGCAATGAGACTGAAAGGTGATTTGCTTGAGAACTTGGAACCCTAGAATCTTATTTCTTGATTTTAGTAGTCTTATTGCCATGCTTAATAATATGAATCTAGGGTTGAGTTATTATGTTAAACATTGATAGATCTTATTTCTTTGATTGATGGTTTATTTATTTACAGCGTTGGGATAAATCTTGCGCGAAAGCGAGGATTGGTCCCTGCATGATTGTCTGCACGAAAGTGAGATAATCCTTTTATGAAGTAAATTAAGTCTTTATCATTATAGGATTTGATTGACGACCTTTTACTATATCTAATCATTGAAATTAAGGAAGATGAAACCCTAGTCCCAGTTTATCTCTCTGATTATTTTCCCGTGTGTTTTTTGTTTATTCGCATCATACTCGGTTTGCTTAGCTAGTAAGAATACAACTATTTGGTACTTAACACGTAGGTCTTTGTGGGATCGATATTTTCTTTATTACTTCGAGTATCCGTGAACTTACGGACACTACAAGTGAGAGACAATAAGTTTTTTGAGCCATGCCAGGGAGTGACAATAGCCCTGTACGCTAATAACTTTGGCCGCGACCCCTAAAACGAGTCTACCTGCTTGTATTTAAAAGTGTATCATTTCGGATCACAACAAGTTTTTGGCGCCGTTACCGGGGACCTTAGTTTTGTTAATATCAAAATTTTCACAGGTTTTGGATTTTCATCATGCACTATTCAAGATAAGTTAAATCAACTTTTAGACTCTTATAAGCAACTAGCTATAACATCTTATTCTTCTATTAGATGTGATATTTGTGGATATTTTGATCATTATTCCTCTGATTGCCAATTTTTAAATCCCAATTTATCATGGAACGAATCTGATCAATTGTATTATAGATGGGAAAACCAAACTTCTTTTTATGATAATTGCTCTAATCATGTTTCTGAACCTTATTTTGAGGGCACTAAAGAATCTAGGTTAGAAACTATGCTTGAAAAATTCATGTCAAATCAAAACCAATTTATGACAAGTCAAAATGAAGAAATTGAGGATCTTAAGGGAATAATAAGTCAACTTGCTTCACGGGTAGAATCTTTAATTGCTAATTCTAAAATTTTGGAAACCCAGTTAGCACAACAAGCATGTTTATTTGAGTTTGAAACTGAAGAATTTGATTTAGAAAAATCTCCCTCCTATTATGATTGTTTTGAGATTGAGCCTTATGTGAATATTAATGAATCTCACTCTGATTTTGTTGATTGTAAAATTGATTCTTTTGATAAATTGTTTGTAGAAAAGTTTGAGAAAATTGATTTTGAAAAGCCCTCTTTTGATGAAATTGATTCTTTTGATGTTGTATCTTTATGGTTAAATCCAATAAGTTTGATAAAGGGTTGGAAATTACAGACATTGATGAGCCCCACTTTGATTTTGGTGATATTGCTAAGATTAATGATAAGTCTTTTGTGGTTGACTCTGATTCTATTGATTCTGATAAATCTCATTATGATTTTTTGAATGATTCTGATTTCGACTTTTCTAATGATGAATTATTTGTGAAAAGACTTAGGGAAAATGATTATGAACAATCTCACTTTGATTTTGATTATAATTTTGAAATTGACAAGTTATTTGATGAAGGGATTGAGGAAATTGATAAAGATTTGAATGTTACAAACACTGATGAATCTCACTCTGGTGTTTTGCCCATATCTTTTGTTGAATCTTTTGATGAATTTGAAATATTGAGTTTTATTAAGGAATCTAATGAAAGACATAAAAATTATTTTGATGATCCAATGCTTATATCTTTTGATCAAAGTCCTACTCTTATGGCAATTGAAAATATAAACTTGAAGAAAGGACTTATGATTTTGCTTACTGACAAATTTAGGAAGATTATTGAATATCCTTTTAGTAGAGTTGAAATTTTTGAATATCTTGATTTTTGCATATTTATGAAAGCCACTTTGATTGTGATTTATATGCAATTCTGGATTTTTGGATTAGTGGCTAAAATTTTTGGACAAAGGAAATGTAGAAAATTATTTGCTCATTACTTTGGCACTGATTCACCTGTTTCACCATGATTTTTGAGTTTTAGTCAAGCTATGGACCTAAAATTAGCGCTTCTTGGGAGGCAACCCAAGCATTATCACTTAGCTTACTTTCCTTTATTTTAATTTTCTTTTAGGACTAATTTTTACAATTTTTTCTATAGGAATCGAGATTTGGCGCAAAATTACGGCACTACCGTAATATTCTTTACGGTACCGTAATCCCAGTTATTCTTAACCAAAGAGTTTTAACCCGTTATGGTACCGCCTTGAATTTCTTTACAGTACCATATGTTGTGACAAAATCCTCCCGAGAGTTAAGTCATTTTACGACCATACCGTAAATTTGTTTACGGTGCCGTAATTTTTGAATTTTGAATTTTTTGATTTTTGAAAAAAAAGGGTAAAAAGAAAATTTTCTGATTGATTTTACGACAGTACCATAACCATGTTTACGGTACCGTAATGCCTACATATTTCTAACCCGAGAATTTGTGTCAATTACGGCACTGCCGTAAAGTACTTTACGCTCGTAATTTTTGAACTGCAGTTTGCTTATCTGACTAAGTGTTTTCTCGCTGCGATTTTAAGAAACTGGAGTGCGAAAATTTTTGATCTTTGGCACAACATTGAAGTACTCATCTTTATCTATCATTTGGATATTTTTTTTCTAAATTTTAAAGTCCATGGATCATTCTAAAACACATAGCATCTTTTCGATTTTGATTAATTTCTGTAGCAGTTTTCTTTTGACTATTATGATTAGCACTTTTTCTGCAAGTTTTTAAGATGCTTAAATAACTTGAAACCTAGATTTTTCGCATGGAATATGAAGAACATGTGTCGTTCTATCTCGTGGATTAGTTATTTTCATGATTTTATTTTCTGATCATTTTAGGACACATGACAATTTTTCGAATCTGATTAACTTTTTTTTTTAGTTTTTGCAGTTTTGTAATCTAAGTAGCCTTCTTTCTGTTGATACCCTAAATTCCTGACAGATTTTTCTCCTTTGTTTCTCATACGTCTGAAAAAAACATATCTTATTCTACTGTCGGCACCATCACCATCATTGCTAGCAGCTTTTCAGCTAGCCTCTGTTCACTCTCTGCTTCTCAGCTTGCTTGACTCTTTCCACCGGCATCCTCTTCAGACCTCCGGTGACATCTCTGATTCCCCTTGAGAGAATTATTTTTTATCATTATTATTTTTTGAGACTATTTTCAGACTGAGACTTATGTACCTTAAATTTGCAGGTAAAATTTTCAAAAGGTACATCTTTGGACCTAGCAGCATCTGCCCCGACACTATTTTTGGACCGAGCCTTATGTATTTTTAGTCAAAGCTTGCCTTATAGTTTTGTGAGTATTGCTTACACTTTCTTGTGATTATTTGATTTGATATGATTATCTACACTTTTCTTCTTTTAGATCTATCACTTTACATCCTTTGCATTGTTCGAGCCTTATGTAACTATACGGATATATCACTTTACATATTATGATTTTTTGAGTTTGATGCATCACACTTTTTGCATTGATTTTGACATATTTAGATATTTAAAAATTTTTATAACTTTAATTCATGTGATGAGAGGTGTGTGAATTTTCTTTGATGATGAATGCGTTGTTGCATGTGATTAGGACTAGACCTATTGTGTTGAATTTATTTCTCTAATACATATCTATCTTTTGAAATTTGACATTGGTTGATGCATGAAATTTTGGGTAGATGTGTT
>JANTFE010008735.1:1423-15753 GCA_027562315.1 Costus pulverulentus
ATCTGAATAACAACAATTGCCTTTATTAAACATATACATAGTTTGTACATGATACTGATAATAACCCAAGGCCTCAAACATTAGCCTTTAAGGGCATACCCCAACACCCTTTACTTCCTAATGAAGCAAAGGCGCCGAGCATCACCCCATTATGCCCCTTAGGTGCCTTCATGGATAAATTCTCCCCATTATACCCTTTTAGGCTCCTATCTCTTTATGACAACTTATTAGTAAGCCCAACTTAGCAATGGGCCTTGCCCAATGTCCATTATGCATGTTAACCAAGTCATTGGATCCAATCCAACTTAACCCAAGGTCAAATGAGGCTAACCATGGTTACATTGGTCAATATGCCAAAAATGGAAGTTGGTTCCAATAAGTTTCTTCGTCTCATCAGGCCCATTGGCGCTGATGAAATCTCCAAAATGGATCTGAGTTATCCAATAACTCGATCATAAGGCTTCCCGATCAATACTAGAACTCGAGTATCTTGGTGTGTGACCCTGTAGGTTCCTTTAACGTTGGCAGTGCTGACCTAAGGTCACCACAAGCAGTGAGTGGCACAAAGCAGTGCATCGCTGCTACCTAAGTCATCGGAATGGATATCGACATCGACATCCCCATCATCGCAACTAGGTACAGATACATTACAGTCCCTTTGCCGAACTGACATCCGATTGGACAAGTGTGTCATCACTTGTTTTATCCCAATCATATGGTTATGACTAAATCAGGTCTTTACCTGGGTATGGCCATACACTTTCAGTCATAAACCATAGAGGAGCTCCGTGGATATCATGCTTCCCTTAGGAAGGGGCAAATCCTTTGTCTGTACATTGATATTCTAATATGGGTCGTGACATACTAAATGATAACTGTTATAACCTTCCAATTACGGCGAGGTGTTAGGTTGCATCAAGTCATGCCCCTAACCATATAGAATAGTCAATGACCTCAAGTCTAAGGATCAATGCATCTCCTATCACTTGCGAGGATAACTCATGACACTAAGTCATTGCCTCAGAGCGGGTCGGTCCAGTATATCCACCACTAATATGCCCATATGTCTGTGTTAGTACCGCGTGTCTAACCAGCCCATATACCAATCTCTCAAGTACCATAGTTGTCCCTTACCCACTAAGGCACATTGACTGGGGACAATCTTTTGAGCACAGATCCAATCTGTCTTCAGGGACATTATCACGTAAGTACATAAATGCAGAAGTAGACAAACAACGATAATGACAATGCTAGAGTGATATAAGAAATACCAAAGTCAAGTTGTACATAGGTTGACCAAATATAGGTCTCAGGGCATATACGCCAATAATCTCCCACTTGCACTTAGACCTAGAGGTTGAGGATTCTCAACCCCATATCCCTGGCATGACCACCATGGTTCTGCTGTGCCAAATCCTTGGTTAGTGGATCTGCTAGATTGTTCTCTGTATCAACTCTGCTAATCTTGACAACACCTCGATCAATAATTTCTATGATTAGGTGAAATCTCCTGAGTATGTGTTTGGACCTTTGATGAGACCGTGGTTCCTTTCCTTGTGGAATGGCTCCATTGTTGTCACAATAGAGCTCAATGGGATCCACAGCAGTTGGAGCCACTTGAAGATCAGATATGAACTTCCTTATCCAAATAGCTTCTTTGGCTGCCTCAGAAGCAGCAAGATACTCGGCCTCCGTTGTAGAATCAGCTATGGTGGACTGCTTGAAGCTTTTCCAGCAAACAACGTCTCCATTTAATTTGAACACATAGTCAGCCTGCGACCTAAAATCATCAGGGTCAGACTAGAATGACGCATCAGTGTAGCCCTGAACACTGAGCTCTTCTTGTCCTCCGTAGACCAAGAACAAATCCTTAGTTCTTCTTAGATACTTCAGGATGTTCTTTATAGGCACCCAGTGTTGTAGACCTAGATTGGGTTGGTATCGGCTGGTTATGCTCATAGCATAAGTGACATCTGGTCTAGTACACAACATTGCATACATGATTGATCCCATTGCCGAAGCATAGGGAACTCAACTCATTTCATCTATCTCAACCTGTGTGGTAGGACACTGGCTCTTTGAGAGAGTAAGGCCATGTCTCACTAGAAGGTATCCCTTCTTGGATTGCTCCAAGTTGAACCTCTCCAGGACCTTATCAATGTAGGTACTTTGACTAAGGGCGAGAAGCCTCTTGGATCTATCCCGGTAGATCCTCACTCCTAGGATATAGGCGGCCTCCCCTAAGTCCTTCATCTCGAAACACTTTCCTAACCATGTCTTCATAGCTTGAAGACTAGGGACATCATTTCCGATGAGTAGTATGTCGTTGACATACAAGACCAGAAAAGTCACTAAGCTTCCACTGAATTTTCTGCATACACAGGCGTCATCTTCGCTTTTGATAAAGCCATAATCTCTCAGAGCTTCATCAAAATGAAGATTCCAACTTCGAGATGCTTTCTTTAATCCATAAATGGATTTCTTTAGCTTGCATACCTTATTGGCATCTGCAAGATGGATGAAGCCATTAGGTTGTGTCATGTACACATCCTCTATCAGCTTCCCATTAAGGAACATTGTCTTCACATCCATCTGCCATATCTCATAGTCATGATATGCAACTATAGCAAGTAGAATCCGAATGGATTTGATCATGGCAACTGGAGAGAAGATTTTGTCATAGTCCACCCCGCGGACTTGTTTGAATCCCTTAGCCACTAGTCTACCTTTATAGGTAACTATGTTGCCATCCATGTCTGTCTTCCTCTTGAATACCCATTTACACCCTATGGGTTTTACCCCATCAAGCAGCTCAACCAAATCCTAGACTTGGTTAGCTGACATGGAATCCATCTCGGATCGCATGGCCTCAAGCCATCTCTCGGAGTTCGGTCCACTTACCACCTCATCATAGGTTTTAGGTTCATCTTCAATGATGAAGATCCTGTCGTGTTGGGTCGGTAGTGACCCATACCTCTCAGGCGCATGACGAATCCTCCCAGACCTACGTGGGGCCTGTGTCTGAGCCTCAGGTTGCCTAGCAATCAGTGCAAGTGGCTCAGGTTCCATCTCTGTGTCTTGTGGTTGCACTTGGACCTCGTCCAAATCAAGCTTGCTCTCACTAACTTCTTTCATGAGAAATTCTTTCTCTAGAAAGATAGCACCCCGTGCAACAAAAACTTTGTTCTCAGTGGGAACATAGAAGTAGTATCCTTTAGTTTCTTTAGGATACCCGACAAAGACACATTTATCAGATCTAGGTTATAGCTTGCTAGAATCCTAACGTTTGACATAAGCCTCATATCCCCAAATCCTGATAAAAGTGAGATTAGGGCGTCTCCCACTCCATACCTCGTATGGTATCTTAGAGACACTTTTGGATGGAATGTTATTCAGTATAAGAGAAGCTGTTTCAAGTGCGTGACCCCATAATAAGGGTGGTAGAGTTTCATGACTCATCATGGACCAAACCATATCCAACAAAGTTCGATTTCTCCTCTTAGACACACCATTCCATTGAGGTGTTCCAGGAGGAGTGAGTTGAGATAGAATCCCACACTCCCTAAGATAGTCAAAGAACTCACCGCTTAGGTACTCTCCACCTCGATCGGATCGAAGAGCCTTAATGGATCTTCCAAGCTAGTTCTCTACTTCATTCTTGAACTCCTTGAATTTCTCAAAGGATTCAAATTTATGTCTCATCAAGTAGACGTAACCATACCTGCTGAAGTCATCAGTAAAGGTAATGAAGTAGCTGTGTCCTCCTCTAGCTTGTTTATTGAATGGCCCACACACATCAGTATATATGAGATCCAATAAACGTCATACCCTTTTACCAACCTTGGTGAAGGGTGCCTTTGTCATTTTCCCTAATAAACAAGGTTCACATATATCAAATTCCTCCATGGAACTTGAATCTATCAATCCATTTGCATGGAGTTGATGATTGTGATTCTTGTTTATTTACGTTACAAATAGAACTATTCCTCTAAGGCACCAACCTAACCACTCAATTTGGTCCTTTTACTATTTACATTACAAATATAACTATTCATGTCCAAGACATATAAACCATTGCACAATATACCCTTCCCATAAAACATATTTGCAAATAAAAAAGAATAGGAGTTCTCCTTTATTTCAAATATAAAACCTTTCTTTGCTAAGCAAGGAATTGAAATAATGTTTTTGGATAACGAAGGTATATAATAGCAATTCTCTAGTTCTAACTGAAGTCCTGAAGGGAGGGAGAGTGTCAAAACTCCTATGGCAACAGTAGCAACTTATGCTCCATTTCCTACTCGTAGGTCAATCTCTCCAACCAGTACCGATCTACTCCATTTAAGCCCCTACATATTTATACAAATATGAGCTCCACATGCGGTATTCAATACCCATGATATAGAAGTAGAAAGGTTGACTTCAGTAACATAAATGCCTGAGCTAGAAGTTAAGGCCAAGCCTTTCTTCTCCTTATTCTGAAGCTGCTTGCAGTCCCTTCTCCAGTGGCCCTGCTCGCCATAGGGGAAGCACCTCTGGTCCTTTGACTTCTTTGCCCTTTTCTTCAGTGCCTTGGTAGGACCTTTGGCACTGCCCTTAGCACGTGCCTTTCCCTTCTTCTTTATCTTCTTAGTCATAGGGACCAAAAGAACAGAATTTGGTTTGGTCTTACCCATTTCACGCTCGGCTGTTTGGAGCATATTTAGTAGTTCCTCCCTCATGCATTCAATACGGTCCATGTTGAAGTTTATAATAAACGGACTGAAGCTAGGGGGCAGGGACTGCAAAATAAGATCTACAACTAGCTCGTTGTCTATTGTGTGTCCCAGTCTCCTAAGATGATCCACATTCCCAATCAGCTTGAGAACATGGGGTCTCACTGGTGCACTTTCGGATAATTTGCACCGAAAGACTGCTTTGGCAGTGTCATATCTCTCCATTCTAGCCTGAGCCTCGAACATCTGTTTCAAATGAGTGATCATCTGAAAAGCGTTATGCTCCTCATATTACACTTGAAGTTCAGGTGCCATAGTGGCTAGCATGAGACATGCTACTTCCAAAGAGTCATCCTGATGCTTTCTAAAAGCATCCCTATCTGCCGCTCGGGCATTAGGTGTAGGAGTCGCAGGAAGAGGCTGCTTGTGGATATACAGCTTCTTCTCGAGCTTGAGGGCTATCCTTAAGTTCCGATGCCAGTCCATAAAGTTGGATCCAACCAACTTATCCTTATCTAAAAGGGATCGCAGTGTCAATCCGCCAGTGTTCGTAGCCATTGTTCTACAACGACCAAGAAATAACAGATTAGTACTACTTGAAGTCATTTAAACTGGACTTGTTTTAAATGACTGTGGCTCCCACTATTTTAATCGAATTAACAACCTAGAAAGTCAATCGGGAAATTTAAGATTTCCTAGTGAGATGGGATCCTCATTCCACATAGGGCTTCACGAGGGTGGGATGAGATGCACAAAGTGACCCATGCTTCCTAAGGTGGGCACACCGGCTGATTGCTCCAAGCAATTCCCTTTATTGAGATGGTCTAAGTATTTCATGTCCAGCGAGGACTGGATATTGAACCCTAACTTCTCAATGATGCCTCTAGAGTTTCATCATAGGCCCAGCACAAATGAAAATCTAGTCAAGTCTATTCCTAATCGATATGCTCAGGGCCAACGAGTTTCCTTGCGAAGGCGCGCCCGGTTAAAATGCACTGGGAAAACCATTGCCACCACACACCTACTAAAGATAAGTGGGTGTGTCCCATGAGGGTGGGAAATAGTTCACAACACCACTGATCGATAGTTTGATGAGGGCTACGCATTAGAAGGCTACTAGACTTGATATTTTATTCGAGGGT
This sequence comes from Costus pulverulentus, assembly GCA_027562315.1. NCBI lineage: Eukaryota > Viridiplantae > Streptophyta > Magnoliopsida > Zingiberales > Costaceae > Costus > Costus pulverulentus. The sequence continues at coordinate 7,281 of JANTFE010008735.1, forward strand.
TTTTTAGGTCTCATCAGCTCTATTTTATCTTATGTCTAACATTACAGGCATGCAATCCTGTAGTGATAACATAATGATAAAACATCACAGGCATGCTTTAGCAGATAATGAAAGCAGTAAAGGGATGATGTGATCATAGCCTATTCAAGATATTAAACTAACCCATGTGAAAAGGAGGTTCAACTCTTGAACTAGGATTCAAGCCCCCCAAGACCTAACCTAGCCAACCTCTATCTTGATGTTCAAGGTTGGCTCCAAGGTCTTCCAAGGGTGAACCGCCATCTTGCAAGTCACAAGAGGGATAGCTCACAAGCATAAGGCTCGGCCAAACCCTAACTTGCGCCACCAAGCAAATTTGCGTCACCATTGATGAAGTTTGTTGCGCCACCAAGCAAGGTGCGCAAGCTTCATGCATGCATCAAGATTCACATAGGATGCACCCCCTTAATCTTCATCTTGAATTTTACAAAATAAAAGAAAAAGATGGGCGGCACGTAGGCTTGACAAGAATACATCATAGGCATGCAAAGGGGATTCACTCATGATCACAACATCATGCACAATCAAGGTACTTATTCATGCAATTCTACATGCTCATGAAAAACATAAAATCTGAAATTTTACTTTTTCATAAAACAAGTCTCTTTTCCTCATCTTCTTATCACAAATCTTTTGGTTATTTACGATTAATTTTTCATGATGATTTTATGGATCCTTTCGGCTTACAATTTTGTTAGATCAAGAGACTTGGCCAGTCTAAAGACACAATGCCCATCCTACTTGACAAAACTACATGCGCCTTTGATCTTAAATCAATCAAGAAAAATAATCCAAAAATCCAAAAGAGATTGACAAAGAGGGTAGGAAAAAGAAACTTTAATTTTTCTAATATAGAAAAACCATGCGCCATGTTATATGCAATTTGCGAAAATTGAAACATGGCATGTGAGCACAGAAAAGCATGAAAGAAACATCGTTCGAGTCTCGCAAGTCGCTCTGATACCACAGTTGGGAACCCCCGGGGACATTTCAAATAAATTGCACAGCGGAAGCAATATCCCCGAAATAGGCCGGTCCCAAAAACCTAGTGAAGATCGACACGATATGATAGAAAGTACCTTAAGCAAGCATGGATGTCGATGTCGAAGTAGGCGCCCAAGCGTTCACACTTTGTTGTCTCACACACACGGATGCCTCGAGTCCTCTTCTTCCACGCCCGGTGCTAGCCTTGGGAAGAAGATCCAAGTCTTAGTCATCTTCTCCAATTCTTGCGCCACCTCCAAGGTATAAGCGCAATTGAAGAAGAAGAGAGGAGAAGGGAGAACGTCGCCATGCCTTTGCTTCTCTTGCGCTAAAAGAGGAGGAAGAAGGGAAGAAGCTTGCGGCCCTCTTGTTGGAAGATGGAAGTTGCGCCAAAGCCCTTGCTCTCGCCTCTTAGATGTGTTCTCACGCCTACAAGGAATTGAACACGAGAGAGGGGCAGCTAGGGGTCACATATATAGGAGCAAGAGGCGGTTTGGGTAGGGCTAGGATCATGACAAGTGGGCGGCTGGGATGAGGGGGTTTTAGGCAAGGAAAGTCTCCAAGACTTTACCATAAACCTCATTCAACCTATCCATAATTGCCCAAGCACCATATCAGCCCAAGACATGCCTTAAAGGCATTCATTCCATCAAAGGATGAGGGGCTAGGCGCCCTTTACTTCCTAATGAAGCAAAGGCGCCAAGCATCAGCCCATTATGACCCTTAGGCGCCTTCATGGATAAATTCTCCCCATTATACCATTTTAGGCTCCTATCTCTTCATGACAACTTATTAGTAAGCCCAACTTAGCAATGGGCCTAGCCCAAGGTCCATTATGCATGTTAACCAAGTCATTGGATCCAATCCAACTTAACCCAAGGTTAAATGAGGCTAACCATGGTTACATTGGTCAATATACCAAAAATGGAAGTTGGTTCCAATAAGTTTCTTCCATCTCATCAGGCCCATTGGCGATGATGAAATCTCTAAAATGGATCCGAGTTGTCCAATAACTCGATCATAAGGCTTCCCGATCAATACAAGAACTCGAATATCTTGGTGTGTGACCCTGTAGGTTCCTTTGATATTGGCAGTGCTGACCTAAGGTCACCACAAGCAGTGAGTGGCACCTAGCCGTGCATCACTGCTACACAAGTCATCGGATTGGATATCAACATCGACATCCCCATCATCGCAACTAGGTACAGATACATTACAGTCCCTTTGCCGAACTGATATCCGATTGGACAAGTGTGTCATCGCTTGTTTTAACCCAATCATATGATTGTGACTAAATCAGGTCTTTACCTGGGTATGGCCATACACTTTCAGTGATAGACCATAGAGGAGCTCCATGGATATCATGCTTCCCTTAGGAAGGGGCAAATCATTTGTCTGTACATTGATCTTCTAATATGGGTCGTGACATACTCAATGATAACCGTTATAACCTTCCAATTACGGCAAGGTGTTAGGTTGCATCAAAGCATGCCCCTAACCATATAGGATAGTGAATGACCTCAAGTCTAAGGATCAATACATCTTCTATCACTTGCGAGGATAACTCATGACACTAAGTCATTGCCTCACAGCGGGTCGGTCTAGTATATCCACCACTGATATGCCCATATATCTATGTTAGTACCGCGTGCCTAACCAACCCATATACTAGTCTCTCAAGTACCATACATGTCCCTTATCCACTAAGGTACATCGACTGGGGATAATCTTTTGAGCATATATCGAATCTGCCTCCAGGGACATTATCATGTAAGTACATAAATGCAGATGTAGACAAATAACGATAATGACAATGCCAGAGTGATATAAAAAAATACTAAAGTCAAGTAGTACATAGGTTGACCAAATATAGGTCTCATGGCATATACACCAACATAGATGATCATGATTTGAGGAATTTTGATGTTTAGATCATGATTTATAATGTCTTTGATGATTAATTGAAGTTTACTTGTGATGATACAGGGGTCTAAGATGTCGAGGTCTTCTCAATCTCCGGACGAGTCTCAAAGACTGTTGAGTGGTGTTTTGAATGCCTTGGATACTATGGCCAGTTTAATGCAACAACAAATGTCTAGGGGAGAAAAATCTATTGATGTTGGAACAAGTAGCCAAAGCAATGCAGATCATATGGGAATTGAAAACTTTAAGAAAATGAATCCACCTCCTATTATTGGTGAACCAAGTCCAATGATAGCTGAAAAGTGGCTAATGCAGATAGAGAAGATATTTGATGTGATAAATTATTCAGATACACAAAAAGTTTCTTTTGCCTCTTTTATGTTGGAAGGAGAAGCTCAACATTGGTGGAAGATGGCAAAGAGAATGGAAAAGGCCAATCAAGAAGTGATAACCTGGGAAACATTTTTTATTGAAATTTCATGAGAAGTATTTCCCTGAATGGGTGAAGGACCAAAAGGAAATTGAATTTATACAGTTGATACAAGGAAATCTTTCAGTTGCACAACATGATGCAAAATTTACTGAACTCTCTAGATTTGCTCCACATTTGGTTGCTGATGAAGCCAAGAGGGCAAAGAAGTTTGAAAGAGGATTGATGCCAAGTATTTGTGGTATGATTTCAGTTTTAAAACTAAGAACATATGTTGAACTTGTTGATCGAGCAGCTGTTGTGGAGAAAGATATGGAAGAGATCCAAGAATTGAGAAACAAAAGAGATAAGTTTAGGCCTAATGCTCAAAAACAAAAGAGAGACATTAGAGGTGAGACGAACAACCCAAGAGCAAAGTTGCCTAAGGTTGGAAATGAATAGACAACCAACGAGATATGTCTCATGTGCAACTTGTGGAGGAAAACATGATACAGGGCAATGTAATAGAGCAACAAGCACTTGTTTTGCTTGTGAGAAGTTTGGACATCAAGTGAAGGATTGCCCCGATAATAGAAGGAAAGCATCAATGCCTCCAAAGCCTGTAACTCATGCTAAGGTGTATGCTATCTCAAAACCAAATGCTAAAGGCTCTAAATTAGTTGTTGAAGGTATTATTTATGTTTCTGGATGAATTGCACAAGTGTTATTTGATCCCGGTTCCAATCTTTACTATGTAGCACAACATTTTGCACATTATTTGGATATACAACCTAAACCATTATAGTCCATCTTATATGTGTCTACACCAGTTGGAGATTCATTGACTGCACACCTTGTTTATCCTTCTTGTTTTATTTCAATTGAGGAACATGAACTTCCTGCTCGTCTAATCCTTTTAGACATTCAAGACTATGATATCTTAATTGGTATGGATTGGCTTTCCTCTTACCATGCAATTGTAGATTGCAATAATAAAGTGGTGACTTTTAACTTGCCAGATCAACCTATTTTTCATTTCAAAGGAGTAGTTCATGACTCACCTCCTTGTTTGATATCTTTCATTCATGCTCATCACTTACTTAAAAAAGGTTGTGAAGGGTACTTAGCCTATGTCAAAGATTGTCAAACCAAAGAAACAAGTATGAATGACATAGCAGTGGTTCAAGAGTTTCTTGATGTTTTTCCTAATGAGTTACCTGGTTTGCCACCAGATAGAGAGGTAGAGTTTGGTATTGACTTTATTCCTGGTGCAACTCCTATATCTAAAGCACCTTATAGGATGGAACCCTTAGAATTGATAGAACTGAAGAACCAATTACAAGAATTATTGGATAAAAGGTTTCATTCGACCTAGTATCACACCATGGGGAGCACTAATACTATTTGTGAAAAAGAAAGATGGAAGATTGAGACTTTGTATTGACTATAAACAGTTGAATCAGATAATAATTAAGAACAAGTATCTACTTCCAAGAATCGATGATTTATTTGATCAATTACAAGGGGCACAAGTCTTTTATAAAATTGATTTGAGATCTGGCTAGTATCAACTCAAGATTAAGAAGGATGACATTTCAAAAACTGCTTTTAGAACTTGATATGGTCATTATGAATTTTTGGTAATGCCTTTTGGTTTGACTAATGCTCCGGCTATGTTCATGGGCTTGATGAACAAGATGTTCCAATCATTAATAGATATATGTATTATTGTGTTTATTGATGATATTCTTGTTTATTCACGAAGCAATCATGAACATAAAGACCATTTGAGGAAGGTACTTGGAATATTAAGAGAAAAGAAGCTATATGCCAAGTTTAGTAAATGTAAATTTTGGCTTACTCAAATTGATTTCTTAGGACATGTGATTTCAAAACATGGCATTTCTATGGATCCTAAAAAGGTAGAAGCTATTATCAATTGGAGGCAACCAACAAATGTGGCAGAGATTTGAAGTTTCTTGGGTTTGGCGGGTTATTATAGAAGATTCATTGAAAGGTTTTAAAAAATTTCAAGTCCCCTTACAGGATTAAACAGAAAGGATGTCAAATATAAATGGAATGAGGAATGTGAAGAGAGTTTCAAAGAATTGAAGAAATGGTTAACTAGTGCTCCAATCCTCACAATTCCTTGTGGTATTGAAGGCTTTGCAATCTATACTAATGCATCTAATAGAGGTCTTGGTTGTGTGTTAATGTAAAAGGGGAAAGTAATTGCAAATGCATCAAGGCAATTGAAGACTTATGAACAGAATTACCCAACCCATGATTTGGAACCAGTAGCAATCATTTTTGGCAAGACAGATATGGAGACATTATTTGTATGGGCAAACATTTGACATCTATACGGATCACAAAAGTTTGAAATACATTTGTACATAGAAAGAATTGAACATGAGGCAAAGGAGGTGGATAGAATTGCTCAAGGATTATGATTGTACTATACATTATTAAGCAGGTAAGGCTAATGTTGTAGCTGATGCCCTTAGTCGAAAATTAGATAATATGTTAGCAACTTTGATGGTAAAACAATGGAACTTGCTTGAAGAATTTTGCAATCTTACGATTGATATCAAGATTCAATAACCTAAGATGTTGCTTACTTCACTCGAAGTCCTATTTGATTTTCATCAACAGATACTTGAAAAGCAATTAGAAGATCCATTATTATCATCCATAAAGGAGAAAATTGGGGAAGGTCGAATGCCTGGGTTCCAAATCAACCAAGATGGGATTTTGAAATTTCACAATAGATTATGCATTCCAAATGATCCTAGTATGAGGAATATGATATTGGCAGAGGCATACAAATCTAAATACTCTGTACACCCAGCTTGTACCAAGATGTACAGGGACCTAAAAGAGAACTATTGGTGGGATGGCATGAAAAAGGATATTGTCAATTTTGTTTCTAAATGTTTAACCTGTCAACTAGTAAAAGTAGATCATAAAAAACCAGGAGGTCAGTTACAACCATTAGAGGTGCTAGAATGGAAATAGGAAAGTGTGACTATGGATTTTGTTTTAGGTTTACCAAGAACATCAAAGAAACATGAAGCTATATGGGTGATCATTGATAGAATAACTAAATCAGCACACTTTTTTTTGCCAATTAATATGACATTCTCTTGATAAGCTTGTAAGGTTGTATATTGATGAGATTGTAAGACTCCATGGAGTTCCAAAGGACATTATTTCTGATAGAGATCCCAGATTTCTTTCTAGATTATGGAAAAGGTTACATGAATAATTGGGCACAAAACTTAAGTTTAGCACTGCTTACCACCCTCAAACAGATGGGCAATTTGAAAGAACAATCCAAACACTTGAAGATTTGCTTAGAGCATATGTCATGGATTGGAAGGGTGAATGGGATGGTGACTTGTCTCTCATTGAGTTTACTTATAATAATAGCTTTCATTCAAGTATACAAATGGCACCTTATGAAGCCTTATATGGAAGAAAATGTAGGATACCAATTTGTTGGGAAGAGGTTGGTGATAGAAAACTATTCGTTGTAGATGAGGTGTAAGAAACTATAGAAAAGATTAAACTAATATGAGAAAAATTACAAAGTACTCAAAGTCGCTAGAAAAGTTATGCTAATAAGAGAAGAACGGAACTTGAGTTTCAAGTTCGGGATCATATATTTTTGAAAATATATCCGTACAAGGGTGTAATAAGATTTAGTAAAAGAGGAAAGTTAAGCCCTAGATTCATTGGCCCATTTGAGATACTTGAAAGGCTTGGACCGGTTGCATTACCACCAGCACTAGCTAATATTCATGATGTCTTCCATGTGTCTTTATTAAGGAAGTATTATCCATATCCATCCCACATTATTGAGCATGAGTCTTAGGAGATTGCCAAAGATTTATCTTACCCAGAAAGACCAAAGCAAATTGTGGATAGGAAGGACCAGATTCTAAAGAATCGTGTTATTCCCATGGTCAAAGTGATTTGGCAAAATCATTCCATCGAAGAGGCTACATGAGAACTGGAAGAAGAAATGAGGAAGGACTATACACACCTTTTCACTAATTAAGGTATGCAATTTAGAGGACTAAATTTCTTTTAAGGAGGGGAGAGTGTAATACCCATGCTTTCATTTTGCCAGTTATGAAGATCATCATTTTGTGATAGAATCAAAATTTCTTTGAAAAGTAAAACAAGTGGTGCTATAATGCATAAGATCTAAACCTACTAATTTATTTTGGTTGTATAGAGACGTCATGTTAAATTTGTAGCTGAGTGTGATATTCAAGGTTCCTTTATATAAGAGTATTGCACCTATAACTCAAGACTCATTGGGAATAATGTGAAAAAAAATGGGCAACAAGGTATGGGAGAAGAAGAGAGACTTCATAAGGTGATGCCACCTCATTGAGTATATCAGCAACATGTATCTCATCTATGAACCTTAAGGTTCACATCTTTGAGGGATTGATTCATATATCAATAAACCCATTTTGGTAGGTTTCCATTTGTTAATGTATGAATGCTAGTGGGAATAACATATGCATGACTATCAAGCCCATAACTGGGAAGAGATTGATAGTTGTGAAACAAAGTCCCACTATCTCTGATTTGAGGAGCCATGACAGCTCCAGCCGGCATTTGTTTGAAGCCCATAAATGGGAAGAGATTGATAGTTGTGGAGCAAAGTGCCACATTAGAAATAATGGGGGTCACCTCTTGAATCCATGGAAGTCACCTCTTGTAACACACTATCTCTGATGTGAAGAGCCATGACAGCTCCAGCTGGCATTTGTTTGTTTGAAGTCCAGAACTGGAAAGAGATTGATAGTTGTGGAACAAAGTGCTACATGGAACAAAGTGCCACATTAGAAATAAGGGGGGCCACCTCTTGAATCCATGGGAGCCACCTCTTGAATCCCACTCTCTGATATGAGGAGCCATGATAGCTCTAGACGAAATATATGTTTGGGTTTCACCTTGACGAGGGTGGAATATGCTTCCAGACGTGGAAGATTATGTTATTTGTGATTTCCCACTATGCTCCCTATGTTGTGTATGATATGTATCTTTGGGTTGATTCTTCTTTGTGTTCTTTATGCTTACCATGTGACTCTATGTTTC
>JANTFE010008735.1:22879-49083 GCA_027562315.1 Costus pulverulentus
TCCCTCTTGACTTTTGATTGTGTAGTCATTTAATCTATTTTATAACTCACCCACGCCTGTGTGGGATTGCTGATTGCCCTGTGTGTAATCTACACCTTCCATCAGAGTTGGACCGGTGAAGAACGGGAAGGACGGTCCTTCTATTCTCTAGGGCCGCGCTGTAAGTCTTCTTTACAATTATTGTCATTTACTTTGAAGCAAGTAGTGTAGCTCTATCTTATTTCTTGCAAGTAGTTAATTCGGATTTCTTATTAAAAATACAAAAACACTACTTTCAAACTTCGTTAGTTTAAATTCGGTTTTCTCTACTTTATAAAAATACAAAAACACTATTTTTCGAAAATCGTTATTTGCATGCTTTGTGATTTACCCCTACACCAGTACCTGATTGCGATAATGGTGATGTTGATGTCAATATCCATTCCGATGACTTGGGTAGCAGTGATGCACTGCTAGGTGCCACTCACTGCTTGTGGTGACCTTAGGTCAGCACTGCCAACGTCAGAGGAACCTACATGGTCGCACACCTTGATACTCGAGTTCTCGTATTGATCGGGAAGCCTTATGATCGAGTTATTTGATGACTCGGATCTATTTGGGAGATTTTATCAGCACCGATGGGCCTAATGAGATGGAAGAAACTTATTAGAACCAACATCCATTTTTGGCATATTGACCGAATTAACCATGGTTAACCTAGTTTGACCTTGGGTTAAATTGGAGTAGATCCAATGGGTTGATTGACATTCATAATGGACCTTGGGTTAGGCCCAATTTATAGTTGGGCTTATTAATAAGTTAAATGGGCTTAAAGGGTAGACACATGTTTAACCCTAGTTAGACTAATTAAAGTTGAATTAATCATTTGAAATAAAATAGGGGCTAATTAATTAATTAATTAGAGTCCTAATTATGTGGAGATTTAATGGGGCTGATTATATTTAAATTAATTAGAATCCTAATTGGATTAGAATTTAATTATTTAAATAATAAGAGTCCTAATTGGATTAGGACTTGATTAAATCATGCTTTCCTACTTCTTCTCCTAGCCACCCACTTGGCTTAATTGTTGCCATCCCTAAGCCGCCCATGGTCTCTATAAATAAGACCCTAGCCGCCCCCCTCTCATGACACAATTCTCTTGGAGGCGTGAGCAAAGGGTGAGGGCGTGAGCAAGGCTAAGGGGCGAGAGTAAGGGGCTTTGGCGTGAGCTCTTCTCATCTTCCATCAAGTGGCCGCAAGGCCTTCCTCCTCCTTTCCTCCTCTTGGCGCATACCTTCATGGAGTTGGCGCAAGTTGCTTGGAGGACTCTCACAAGGCTTGGATCTTCTTCCCGAGGCTAGCACCGGGCGAGGAAGAAGAGGACTCGAGGTGATCCGTGTGTGTGAGACTGCAGAGGGCGCACGCTTGGGCGCCTACGTTGGCATCGGCTACATCTAGCTTTAAGGTATCTTCTATCTAATCATGTCGACTCTCTCGCTTGACGATCTTCATTGGGTTTTTGGGACTAGCTTGTTTCGGGGATATTATTCCGCTGTGCATTGTATTTTAATCTAAAATTTTGTAAAATATCCCCGGTGTTTCCCAACAGTGGTATCAGAGGGACTTGCGAGACTCGAATGATGTATTTTTATGCTTTTCCATGCTCACATGCCATATTTACAATTTTCGCAAATTGCATATTCTTATGGCAAACGATTTTTCTAAGTAGGAAAAATTAGGGTTTCTTGTTTCTATCATCTTTTCAACCTCTTTTGGATTTTTGGGTTATTTTTCTAGTATGATTTAAAGGATCAAAGGCGCACGTGGTTTTGTCGAGTAGGACGAGCATTGTGTCTTTGGACTGGCCGGGTCTCTTGATCTGACAAAATTACCAGCTGAGAGGATCTTTGAAATCATCATGAAAATTAATTGCAAATAACCAAAAGATTTGTGAAAAGAAGATGAGGAAAAGAGACTAGTTTTTTGAAAAATTAAAATTTCAGATTTTATGTTTTTCATGAGCATGTAGAACTGCATGTGTAGATACCTTGCTTGTGCATAATGTTGTGATCATGAGTCAAGCCCCTTTGCATGCCTGTGATGTATCTTTATGAGGCCTGCGTGCCGCTTTTCTTTTCTTTTATTTTTGTAACAAGAAGAAGAAGATTAGGGCACAACCACATGGAACCCTGGCACATGCATGCTTGATGGCGCATGGACGAGTAGCGCAAGATGGCATGGCTGAACCCTAGGGTTTGAGAGCTAGCCATCTTGGCTCCTTGCATGGTGGCGCATTATCTATGGAGAAAGACCCATGGCATTGGCCGAACCCATGAGGGACACCTCTAGGGTTTGAGAGCTAAACCATGGTGAGAAGGACCTTGGATCCAACCTTGAAGATCAAATTAGTGGTCGGCTAGGTTAGGTCTTGTCTTTGGGGGCTTGAGTCCTAGGTCAAGAATTGAACTTCCTTTAGGCATGGGTTGGTTCAATGTCTTGAATAGGCTATGATCACATCATTCTTTTACTGTTTTTATAAAACTGCTAAAAGCATGCCTGTGTTGTTTTATCATTATGTTATCACTATAGGATTGCATGTCTGTAATGTTACACATAAGATAAAACTGATGAGACCTCAAAAACCCTCATAAATAAATATCAAGTCTAGTAGTCTTCTAATGCGTAGCCCTCATCAAACGATCGATCAGTGGTGTTGTAAACTATTTACGACCCTCGTGGGACACACCCACTTATCTTTAGGAGGTGTGTGGTGTCAATGGTTTCCCCAGTCCGTTTTAGCCGGGCGTGCCTTCGCAAGGAAACTCGTTGACCCTGGGCATGACGATTAGGAATGGACTTGACTAGAAGTTCATATGTGCTGAGCACATGATGAAAGTCTAGAGGCATCGTTGAGAAGTTAGGGTTTCATGATGTATCCAACCCTCACTGGACATGAAATGCCTGGACTGTCTCAATAAGGGGAATTGCTTGGAGCAATCGGCCGGCGTGCCCACCTTTGGAAGCATGGGTTACTTTGTGCATCTCATCCCACCCTCGTGGGACGTGAAGCCTCATGTGGAATAAGGATCCCATCTCACTAGGAAGTCTTAAACTTCCCGATTGACTTTGTGGGTTGTCAATTCGATTAAAATAGTGGGAGCCATAATCATTTAGAACAAGTCCAGTTTAAATGATTTGAAGTAGTACTAATCTGCTGTTTCTTGACTGTTGTAGAACAATGGCAACGAACAATAGCGGTTGGTCACTATGATCTATCCTTGAGAAGGACAAGTTGGTTGGATCCAACTTGATGGATTGGTATATGAACTTGAGAATTGTGCTCAAACTCGAGAGAAAGCTCTATGTCCTTGAGCAGCCCATTCCTGAACCACTTCCATGCTCGGCCTCAGTGGCTAAGAGGGATGCTTATGATAAGCATCAGACTGATACTTTGGAGGTTGCACAATTGATGCTAACCAACATGTCGCCTGAGCTTCAAGGGCAATATGAATTGAAGAGTGCCTCTGAGATTATTACTAATCTAAGACAGCGCTTTAATGAAATGGTTATGCTCAATCCTCCTAAAGTTAATATTCATTGTGTTGAGCCAAAAGGTTTGACCAAGGAACTGAAAGTAAAGATGAAATGGATCAGGAACAATAAGTGCTATTCATGTGGAGGGCCACCTCACATGTTGAAGGACATAGTGCGACTTCAGAATGTGGAGAAGAAAGGCTTGGCCTTAGCTTCTAGCTCAGGTATTTATGTTACAGAAGTCAACCTTTCTACTTCTATGTCATGGGTATTGGATACCGCATGTGGAGCTCATATTTGTACAAATATGTAGGGGCTCAAGAAAATTAGATCGGTGCGGCCTGGAGAGATTGACCTATGAGTTGGAAATGGGGCACAAGTTGCTGCTGTTACTGTAGGAGTTTTGACTCTCTCCCTGCCATCTGGAGTTCAATTAGAGTTAGATAATTGCTATTATGTACCTTCGCTTATTAAAAACATTGTATCCATTCCTTGCTTGGCAAAGAAAGGATTTAAGTTTGAAATAAATAAGAACTCTTGTTCTTTTTCATTTTCAAATATGTTCTATGGGAAGGGTACTTTGTGCAATGGTCTATATGTGTTAGACATGGATAACTCTATTTGTAACATAAATAATAAAAGGACCATACTGAGTGGTTCAGTTGGTGCTTTCCTATGACATTGTCGATTAGCCCATATAAACAAGAATCGCATTCAACAACTCCATGCAAATGGGTTGTTAGATTCAAGTTCCTTGGAGGAATTTGATACATGTGAGCCTTTTTTGTTAGGGAAGATGACAAAGGCGCCTTTCACCATGACTAGTGAAAGGGCAGGAGGTTTGTTGGATCTCATACATAGCAATGTGTGTGGGCCATTCAATAAGCAAGCCAGAAGAGGCCACAACTACTTCATCACATTTACTAATGATTTTAGTAGATATGGTTATGTCTACCTAATGAGACATAAGTCTGAATCATTTGGGAAATTCAAAGAATTCAAACATGAAATAGAGAACCAGCTTGGTAGATCCATTAAGGCTCTTCGATCAGATCGTGGTGGAGAGTACCTGAGTGGTGAGTTTCTTGACTATCTGAGAGAGTGTGGGATTTTATCCCAACTCACTCCACCTGGAACACCCCAATGGAATGGTGTGTCTGAAAGGAGAAATCGAACTTTGTTGGACATGGTTCAATGTATGATGAGTCATGCAACTCTACCTCCCTCATTATGGGGGCATGCACTAGAGACAGCTTCTCTAATACTGAATAATGTTCCATCTAAGAGTGTCTCAAAGATTCCATACGAGGTATGGAGTGGGAGATGCCCTAATCTCACTTTTATCAGGATCTGGGGATGTGAGGCTTATGTCAAACGTCATGATTCTAGCAAGCTAGAACCTAGATCTGATAAATGCATGTTTGTGGAGTACCCTAAGGAAACTAAGGGTTACTACTTCTATGTTCCCACCAAGAACAAAGTTTTTGTTGCTCGGGGTGCTGTCTTTGTAGAGAAAGAATTTCTCATGAAAGAAGTTAGTGGGAGGAAGTTTGACTTGGATGAGGTCCAAGTGCAACCACAAGACACAGAGATGGAACCTGAGCCACCTACATCGGTTGCTGTGCAACCTGAGGCATACACAGGCCCCACGTAGGTCTGGGAGGATTCGTTGTGCACCAGAGAGGTATGGGTCGCTGCCGACCCAACACGACGGGATATTCATTATTGAAGATGAACCCATGACTTATGATGAGGCAGTCAGTGGACCGGACTCCGAGAGATGGCTTGATGCCATGAGATCCGAAATGGATTCCATGTCAACTAACCAAGTCTGGGATTTGGTTGAGTTACCTGATGGGGTAAAACCCATAAGGGTGTAAATGGGTCTTCAAGAAGAAGACAGACATGGATGACAACGTAGTTACCTACAAAGGTAGACTAGTGGCTAAGGGATTCAAACAAGTCCATGGGGTGGACTATGATGAAAACTTTTCGCCAGTTGCTATGTTCAAATCCATTCACATTATGCTTGCTATAGCTGCATATCATGATTGTGAGATATGGCAGATGGATGTAAAGGCAGCTTTCCTTAATGGGAAGCTAACCGAGGATGTGTATATGACACAACCTGATGGCTTCATCCATCCTGCAGAGGCCAATATGGTCTACAGGCTAAAGAGATCCATTTATGGATTAAAGCAAGCATCTCGAAGTTGGAATCTTTGATTTGATGAAGCTGTGAGAGATTATGGCTTTATCAAAAGCAAAGATGACGCCTGTGTATACAGAAAATTCAACGGGAGCTTGGTAATTTTTCTGGTCTTGTATGTCGATGACATACTGCTCATCGGGAACGACATCCCTAGTCTTCAAGTTGTGAAGGCATGGTTAGGGAAGTGTTTCGAGATGAAAGACATAGGGGAGGCCGCCTATATCCTAGGCGTGAGGATCTATAGGGATAGATCCAAGAAGCTCCTAGCCCTTAGTCAGAGTACATACATTGATAAGGTCATAGAGAGATTTAGCTTGGAGCAATCCAAGAAAGGGTACCTTCCAGTGAGACATGGACATACTCTCTCAAAGAGCCAGTGTCCCACCACACAGGCTGAGAGGGATGATATGAGTCGAGTACCTTATGCTTCGGCAATAGGTACGATCATTTATACAATGTTGTGTACTAGACCAGATGTAGCCTATGCTGTGAGCATAACCAACCGATACCAATCCAATCTTGGATTATAGCACTGGGTGGCTGTAAAGAACATCCTAAAGTATGTAAGAAGAACTAAGGATTTGTTCCTAGTCTATGGGGGACAAGAAGAGCTCAGTATGTAGGGCTACACTGATGCGTCTTTCCAGTCTGACCCTGATGACTTCAGATCGCAGGCCGGCTATGTGTTCAAGATGAATGGAGGCGCTGTATGCTGGAAGAGCTTCAAGCAATCCACCATAGCTGATTCTACAACCGAGGCTGAGTATGTGGCCGCTTCTGAGGCAACTAGAGAAGCTGTTTGGATAAGGAAGTTCATTTCTGAACTTCAGGTGGTTCCCAGTGTAGTGGATCCCATTGAAATCTACTGTGATAATAATGCAGCAATTGAACAAGCCAAGGAACCACGGTCTCATCAAAAATCCATACAGATACTCAGGAGATTTCACCTGATCAGAGAGATCATCGATAGAGGTGATGTCAAGATTAGCAGAGTTGACACAGAGAACAATCTGGCAGATCCATTGACCAAGGCTTTGGCGCAGCAGAAGCATAATGGTCACGCTAGAGATATGGGGTTAAGATTTCTCAACCTCTAGGTCTTCGTGCAAGTGGGAGATTGTTGGTACATATGCCCTAGGACCTAGTTTTGGTCTGTTACTTGTACTACTTCACATTGATATATATATCATTTCTGGCATTGTCATTGTCTATATTTGCTTACATCTGCGATTATGTACTTATATGATAATGTCCCTGGAGACAGATTAGATTTGTGCTCAAATGATTATCCCCAGTCAATGCACCTGAGTAGATAAGGGACAACTCTAGTACTTGTGAGACTGGTATATGGGCTGGTTAGGCATAAGGTGCTAACGCAGACATATGGGTATATCAGTGGTGGATATACTGGACCGACCCGCTGTGAGGCAATGACTTGGTGTCACGAGTCATCCTCATAAGTGATAGGAGATGCATTGATCCCTTGACATGAGGTCATTGGCCATTCTATATGGTTAAGGATATGCTTTGATACAACCTAACGCCTTGCCGTAGTTGGGAGGTAATAACGGTTGTCATTGGGCATATCACAACCCATATGAGAAGGTCAATGAACAGACATAGGATTTGCCCCTTCCAAAGGGAAGCTTGATATCCATGGAGCTCCTCTATGGTTCTATGACTGAAAGTTTATGGCCATACCCAGGTGAGACCTGATTTAGTCATAACCATGAGATTGGATAAAAATAAGTGGTGACACACTTGTCCAATCGAATATCAGTTCGGCAAAGAGACTGTAATGCATCTTTACCTGATTGCGTTGATGGGGATGTCGATGTCGATATCCATTTCGATGACTTGGGTAGCAGCGATGCACTACTAGGTGCCACTCACTGCTTGTGGTGACCTTAGGTCAGCAATGCCAACGTCAGAGGAACCAACAGGGTCGCACACTTTGATACTCGAGTTCTCATATTGATCGGGAAGCCTTATGATCGAGTTATTAGATGACTCGGATCTATTTGCGAGATTTCATTAGCACCGATGGGCCTGATGAGATGGAAGAAACTTATTAGGGCCAACTTCCATTTTTGGCATATTGACCGAATTAACCATGGTTAACCTAGTTTGACCTTGGCTTAATCAGATTAGATTTTAGCAAACAGAACTCAAACAGGAAACAGATATTGAAATAGAGGGGAGCTGGCTGATTTCATTCGTCGTCGGGAGGAAGAGAGGCGGCGCAGGCGGGGTTGTTGTCGACTGGGAACTCTGCCAAGATGTTGTTGACGGAGTTGGAGCGGCGGAGGCATCGAATCGGCAATGGCAGAGGCAGAGCAAGGTAAATCCTCGAAACAGCGGACTTGGGTGAAAGCAGGGGAGATTGCAAACGGAGCAGGGGAAATCTCCGGACGTCGTAGAAGGCACCAGCACTGAACCTGCTACAAGTGGAGGTTGTTATCATAGATGAGAGGACGTGGCCGGACTTTGGGGGTGAAAGATGGCCGGACGAAGAAGATCGACGATGAAAGGAGGATCTGAGGCGGAATCTGGGCGGAAATAGGGGTTTGGATTGGCCGTTCGATTCCAGCGATCGGAAAGGTGGATGGAGCGATGCCGGCGGCTGAAGCTTCGTAAGGGGAAGGAGGAGTTGTGGCCGAAGTGTCGTGGAGATTCGGCCAGTGGATGGTCGGCGGTGAGGTGATGAGTTTCTGGAAATTCTGGAAACTGGGAATACGAGGTTGTTTGACTTGGTTTCATGAGGAAGAAGCTTGTAGAGAAGAAGGGAAGAGGGAGGGCTCGGCCCTAGAAGGAGGAGAGGGGAAAACTAGGTGACAAGCACCTCAGAGAAGGAAAAAGAAAGAGGACATCTGATTCATCGGAAGAAAAAACCATTTCCATTCATTCACAACAATCTGCCGATTACATGGTTCATACATGATTCATATAGGAACACGCTGGAAAAACGTTGCTTGCGAATGTTGTAGTTTCCTTCTTCAGCAGAGAGACGTTGAGCAGCTTGAGCTGAGCGAATATGGCTGGCAAGAGACATTGGAATTTCCATCCTTGCAGCAATGAAGATAAGCGTTGACGTGCGTATGATGAAATCCCTACTTGCTGGTTGCTGGCTGAATATTATCGCATTGCGGCAACTTATTGAGCTGAATTTATTGCGGCAACTTATTGAGCTGAAATGTCATGAAGTCATTGGAGTAATTATTCTCATTATTTTGAGCTAGCTTTAAGAGTGAGCATGCTAGCTTATTTGCGATACTCCGAGCTTTCGTAGGTCGCCTACGGTAACCTTAGGCTCCACTTGTATCTTCTTGGCCGGTGGTCCCTGCCCCCATCATTTCTCCCTGGGTGAAAATAATTCTTCCCCGAAGAATTGTTCTTGTGTAGGTTGAGAAATTCTTGAGAGGCAAGAGCTAGTTGTTCCTCCAGGATCTGAATCTTCAAAATGTTGTTAGCATCACAACATCTTGTCTTGTTGTTCCTTGTCCATGATCTAAGCTGCATATCAAGGGTATCTGCATTGAATTCCCTTTCTCGGCCATGCTCATTAGTAAGTTTGTCATAGACAATCATAGGACTTTGAAAAGAACAAGGAATGATGAAATCAATGTACTCAACATCATTAAGTGTAAAGAGCAAATCATATTTCGATTTATTATGTTCTGTTGATACCAATGGAGGCTTAAGGGTGTGGGTAGAAGGACCTAAGAGACAAGATTCAAGGATCATAAGGTCCTGGGAGAAATTTTGTAAGTCTAAGGGTTGACCTAATGGTTGAGGATTAGGATCTAGGTCAAGTTCAATAGGTTCTAACTTGGGTTCAAAATCAGGTTCAAGAAGACCTATGGGTTTGGGTTCATCTAGACATTTAGTCAACTCATCATTAAGTTCTTCAGTGGTAGTGCTAAGCTCAAGCTGAGAACCTATGGGTATGGGCCCTAAAATTGAGGGTAAAAGTTTTGTCCCTAAAATTGAAGGTGAAGGTATTGGTTCTACTCGAAAGTTTGGTTCTTCATGACTTTCTTCTTCAAGTTCAATGATTTCATCAAGACATGAGTTAGGCTCTAAAGTAGGTTCAGAGATTTGGTTTCTAAGCTCTAATGGGGTCTCTAAAGGTGACTTAAGGTTGGGTTGACTATCAGATAAGTCAACTAAAGGTTCCCTAGTATTGGATTTACACTCATCTAGGGGTATGTTCAGAATGGTTGTAGGTTGGTCAAGTTTCCTCCTATGTGTTGCTTTAAGATTTTGTTCTACCTCACTAGCTATTTTGAAAGCTTCTTCTAAAGTGTGTTTGGGGTAGTAAATGAGACCTTTCCAAATATCATATCTAAGACTATTCATAAACCTATTAAGTATAACCCTAGGAGTTTCTCTAATTCTACTCCTATAGCGGAGATCATTAAACTTGAATATATATTCAGGCACTGTCATATTTTTCTGTGTAAGGCTAATAAATTGGTCACAAAAATTTTTATGGAGAAATGGAGAATCATATTTTTCTTCTAGTTTATAAAGCATCTCATCCCATTTTTCAATAGGGGGGCGTCCAAACATTTATAGGTTTCTTTCTACACTGGTCCAGTATAATTTAGTTGTGCCTTCTGGGAGACATTGGGTGAACGTAACTTTGCAATGTTCAGGCATGGCGGTTGAATAAAAATAATGCTCAAGTTTTGCTACCCAATCATTAAAATCCATAGGGTTAAGAGAACCACTAAAGGTAGGGGGTTGGAGTCTAGTGGCCATGGGATGTTTTGAAAACACAATATAACCCTTTGAAAATAGTGCTCCTTAAGAAGTCAAAAATGATTTCAACTAGTGTGAAAAGATATATCTGAGAACAAACAAACTAGCATGCAAAAGCAATAAAGATATAATCATCAACCCACATAATATGTTTTTTTTTCTTTTTCTCTAGCAAATTAACAAACATGAAAAGCCAAAAAATAATTAAACATGAGAGCATATAATTTTTTTTTATGCAAACAAACTACAACTAGCAAGAACAACTAAGCACAAACAGAAAAAAAAACTAAGAATGAAATTTTTTTTTAATGCAATAGTAAAGCAAAAGATCGTGTAGGCAGACAAGAGTTGCCCACAACCCTGCTCTGATACCAAAACTGATGTAGGGGGGAAGCGTGTGATTTAAAACTACTAATTAAGACTAATTTTTATATTTTTTTGAATTTTAGAAAATGTCAAAATTCAGAATGCAGCAAGGAAATAGCTATCAGAATTCCAGGTCAACTCTAATAATTTACAAAAAAGTAGCTATATGTTGCAGGAAAATCCATAAATCAAAAAATTGTGCCGACAGAACCATGATCTAGTACTAAAATAATTCTTTTGAGTCTCACAAAATTTAGATGGTAAGAGCTGTCAGGCATGTAAAACAATTGCAACAAGATAGCTAGTCGGATCATTCATCAAAATTTGCCATGCTGCCTAGGTTAATCTGTTGAAGCTCGGTTCGAAACTTCTAGTCCAAATGATAGAATAAGATGTATTCTTCTTGATCATGCCAAGCTTATAAATTTGTGTTCCACCGAATGCTCAGAATACCTGCAAGAAGAAGCTTAATCAGATTAGATTTTAGCAAACAGAACTCAAATAGGAAACAGATATTGAAACAGAGGGGAGCTGGCTGATTTCGTTCGTCGTCGGGAGGAAGAGAGGCGGTGCAAGCGGGGTTGTTGTTGACTGGGAACTCTGCCAGGATGTGGTTGACGGAGTTGGAGCGGCGGAGGTGTCAAATCGGCAACGGCGGAGGCAGAGCAAGGTAAATCCTCGAAACAGCAAACTTGGGTGAAAGCAGGGGAGATTGCGAACGGAGCACGGGAAGTCGCCGGACGTCGTAGAAGGCACGAGCACTGAACCTGCTACAAGTGGAGGTTGTTATCATAGATGAGGGGATGTGGCCGGACTTTGGGGGTGAAAGATGGCCGGACGGAGTAGATCGACGATGAAAGGCGGATCTGAGGCGGAATCTAGACGGAAATAGGGGTTTGGATCAGCCGTTCGATTACGGCGATCGGAGAGGAGGATGGAGCGATGCCGGCGGATGAAGCTTCGTAAGGGGAAGGAGGAGTTGTGGCCGAAGTCTCGTGGAGATCCGGCCAGTGGATGGTCGGCGGCGAGGTGACGAGTTTCTGGAAATTCTAGAAACTGGGAATACGAGGTTGTTTGACTTGGTTTCGTGAGGAAGAAGATTGTAGAGTAGAAGGGAAGAGGGAGGGCTCGGCCCTAGAAGGAGGAGAGGGGAAAACTAGGTGACAAGCACCTCAGAGAAGGAAAAAGAAAGGGGACATCCGATTCATTGGAAGAAAAAACCATTTCCATTCATTCACAACAATCTGCCGATTACAAGGTTCATACATGATTCATATACGAACACACTGGGAGAAACGTTGTTGCCTAACATTGTAGTTTCCTTCTTCAGCAGAGAGACATTGAGCAGCTTGAGCTGAGCGAATATGGCTGGCAAGAGACGTTGGAATTTCCATCCTTGCAGCAATGAAGATAAGCGTTGACGTGCGATGATGAAATCCCTACTTGTTGGTTGTTGGCTGAATATTATCGCGTTGCTTGTTTCCTCCACTGTGGATGCAGTCACATTTTGGAATTTATTGCGGCAACTTATTGAGCTGAAATGTCTTGAAGTCATTGGAGTAATTATTCTCATTATTTTGAGCTAGCTTTAAGAGTGAGCATGCTAGCTTATTCGCGAGACTCCGAGCTTTTGTAGGTCGCCTACGGTAACCTTAGGCTCCACTTGTATCTTCTTGGCCGGTGGTCCCTGCCCCCATCATTAATTAACTAATTAGAGTCCTAATTATGTGGAGATTTAAATGGGCTGATTATATTTAAATTAATTAGAATCCTAATCAGATTAGGATTTAATTATTTAAATAATTAGAGTCCTAATTGGATTAGGACTTGATTAAAACAAGCTTTCTTACTTCTTCTCCTAGCCGCCCACTTGGCTTAATTGTAGCCATCCCTAAGCCGCCCATGGTCTCTATAAGTAAGACCCTAGCCACCCCCCTCTCATGACACAATTCTCTTGGAGGCGTGAGCAAAGGGTGAGGGCGTGAGCAAGGCTAAGGGGCGAGAGTAAGGGGCTTTGGCGTGAGCTCTTCTCATCTTCCATCAAGTGGCCGCAAGGCCTTCCTCCTCCTTTCCTCCTCTTGGCACATACCTTCTTGGAGTTGGCGCAAGTTGCTTGGAGGACTCTCACAAGGCTTGGATCTTCTTCCCGAGGCTAGCACCGGGCGAGGAAGAAGAGGACTCGAGGTGATCCGTGTGTGTGAGATTGCAGAGGGCGCATGCTTGGGCGCCTACATAGGCATCGACTACATCTACCTTTCAGGTATCTTCTATCTTATCGTGTTGACTCTCTCGCTTGACAATCTTCATTGGGTTTTTGGGACTGGCTTGTTTCGGGGATATTATTCTGCTGTGCATTGTATTTTACTCTAAAATTTTATAAAATATCCCTGGGGTTTCCCAACAGATTGCATGAGAGGGAGTCGACACGATGAGATAGAATATACCTTACAGCAAGATGAGACCGATGTCGAGGTAGGCGCCCAAGCATGCGCCCTCTGCAGTCTCACACGCACAGGTTCCTTGAGTCTTCTTCTTCCACGCCCGGTGCTAGCCTCGGGAAGAAGATCCAAGCCTTTTCTTGACTTCCTTCACAACTTGCGCCACCTCCAAGGTATATGCGCCAAGGATGAAGAAGGATGAAGAAGAGGGAGGTCACCAAGCACCAAATTCCTAGCGCCAAGAGGAAAGGAAGATCAAGGCTTGCGGCTAGGGTTTGATGGAAGAGATCACTTGCTCCAAGACCCTTCCTCTCGCCTCTCTCTATGTTCTCACGCCTCCAAGGAGTAGAATACCTAAGAGGGGGCACATAGGGCCACTTATATAGAGCAAGGAGCGGCCAGGGTTAGGGCTAGGCGCAATTTGCTTTCATAATGAAGCAAATTTGCCCACTTCACCCCATTATACCCCTTAGGCGCCAATGGGGTTGGTTCTCTCCACATTATACCCTTTAGGCGATTTCCTCTTTATGACAACTTATTAGTGAGCCCAACTAAGCAATGGGCCTAGCCCAAAGATCATTACCCATGTTAACCAAGCTATTGGATCCAATCTAATGTGACCCAAGGTGAAATGAGGCTAACCATATTTAATTCGGCTAGTTTGCCAAAATTGGAAGTTGGCTCCAATAAGTTGCTTCCAACTCATCAGGCCCATTGGCACTGATGAAATCTCCAGAATAGATTCGAGTTATCCAATAACTCGATCATAAGGTTTCCCGATCAATACGAGAACTCAAGTATCAAGGTGTGTGACCCAATAGGTTCCTCTGACGCTGGCAGTGCTTACCAAAGGTCACCACAAGTAGTGAGTGGCACCTAGCAGGGCATCGCTGCTACTCAGGTCATTGGAATGGATGTCGACATCGACATCCCCATCATCGCAATTAGGTACAGATGCATTCCAGTCTCTTTGCCGTACTGATATCCGATTGGACAAGTGTGTCACCGCTTATTTTCATCAAATCTCATGTCTATGACTAAATCAGGTCTCACCTGGGTATGGCCATACACTTTCAGTCATAGAACCATAGAGGAGCTGCATGGATATCAAACTTCCCTTAGGAAGGGGCAAATCCTCTGTCTGTCTATTGACTTTCTCCTATGTGTCGTGACATGCTCAATGACAACCGTTATTACCCCGCAACTACGGCAACGTGTTAGGTTGTATCAAAGCATATCCCTAACTATATTGAATGGCCAATGACGTCAAGTCAAGGGATCAACGCATCTCTTATCACTTGTGAGAATAACTTGTGACACCAAGTCATTGCCTCATAGTGGGTCGTTCCAGTATATCCATCACTGATATACTTATATGTCTGCGTTAGCACCTCGTGCCTAACCAGCCCATATACCAGTCTCACAAGTACCAGAGCTGTCCCATATCCACTCAGGTACCTCGACTGGGGACTATCTTTTGAGCACAGATCCAATCTGTCTCCAGGGACATTATCATATAAGTACATAATCGCAGATGTAAGCAAATATAGATAATGACAATGCTAGAATGATATAAAATATCAATGTTAAGTAGTACAGTAATGGACCAAAACTAGGTCCTAGGGCATATACACCAACAATCTCCCACTTCCACTAAGACCTAGAGGTTGAATAATCTCAACCCCATATCTCTAGCGTGACAGTCATGCTTCTGCTGCACCAAAGCCTTGGTCAATGGGTCTGCTAGATAGTTCACTGTGTCAACTCTGCTAATCTTAACATCACCTCTGTGTATGATCTCTCTGATCAGGTGAAATCTTCTGAGTATGTGTTTGGATCTTTGATGAGACTGTGGTTCTTTGGCTTGTGCAATTGCTCAATTGTTATCACACTAGATTTCAATGGGATCCACTGCACTGGGAACCACCTATATTTCAGAAATGAACTTCCTTATCCAAACAACTTCTTTGGCTACCTCAGAAGCGGCCACATACTCAGCTTTGGTTGTAGAATCAGCAATTGTGGATTGCTTGAAGCTCTTCCAGCAAACAACACCTCCATTTATCTTAAACACATAGCCAGCCTACGATCTAAAGTCATCAGGGTCAGACTGGAATGACGCAATAGTGTAGCCCTGCATACTGAGCTCTTCCTGTCCCCCATAGACTAGAAACAAATCCTTAGTTCTTCTCAGATACTTCAGGATGCTCTTTATAGCCATCCAGTGCTGCACTCCAGGATTGGATTGCTATCGGCTGGTTATGCTCATAGCATAAGCCACATCTGGTCTAGTACACAATATTACATACATGATTGATCCCACTACCGAAGCATAAGGCACTCGACTCATGTCATCCCTCTCAGCCTGTGTGGTGGGACAACGACTCTTTGAGAGAGTAAAGCCATGTCTCACTAGAAGGTACCCTTTCTTGGATTGCTCCAAGTTGAACCTTACCAGGACCTTATCAATGTAAGTACTTTGACTAAGGGCTAGGAGCCTCTTGGATCTATCCCTATAGATCCTCACGCCTAGAATATAGGCGGCCTCCCCTAAGTCCTTCATCTTGAAACACTTCCCTAACCATGTCTTCACAGCTTGAAGACTAGGGATGTCGTTCCCGATGAGCAGTATGTCATCGACATACAAGACCAGAAAAGTCTCCAAGCTCCCACAGAATTTTCTGTATACACAGGCGTCATCTTCGCTTTTGATAAAGCCATAATCTCTCACAGCTTCATCAAATCAAAGATTCCAACTTCGAGATGCTTGCTTTAATCCATAAATGGATTTCTTTAGCCTGCAGACCTTATTGGCCTCTACAGGATGGATGAAGCCATCAGGTTGTGTCATATACACATCCTCAGTTAGCTTCCCGTTAAGGAACGCTGTCTTTACATCCATCTGCCATATCTCATAGTCATGATATGCAGCTATAGGAAGCAGAATCCTAATGGATTTGAATATAGCAACTGGCGAAAAGGTTTCATCATAGTCCACCCCGTGAACTTGTTTGAATCCTATACCCACTAATCTACCTTTATAGGTAACTACGTTGCCATCCATGTCTGTCTTCCTTTTGAAGACCCATTTACACCCTATGGGTTTTACCCCATCACGTAACTCAACCAAATCCCAAACTTGGTTGGCTGACATGGAATCCATTTCGGATCTCATGGCGTCAAGCCATCTCTCGAAGTCCGGTTCACTGACCGCCTCTTCATAAGTCTTGGGTTCATCCTCAATGATGAATATCCAGTCGTGTTGGGTCGGCAGCGACCCATACCTCTCTGGTACACGATGAATCCTCCCAGACCTACGCAGGGCCTGTGTCTGAGCCTTAGGTTGCCCATCAACTGGTGCAGGTGGCTCAGGTTCCATCTCTGTGTCTTGTGGTTGCACTTGGACCTCGTCCAAGTCAAACTTCCTCCCACTAACTTCTTTTATAAGAAACTCTTTCTCTAGAAAGATAGCACCCCGAGCAACAAAAACTTTATTTTCGGTGGGAACATAGAAGTAGTAATCCTTAGTTTCCTTAGGGTGCCCAACAAATGCACAGTTATCAGACCTAGGTTTTAGCTTGCTAGAATCTTGACGTTTGACATAAGCCTCACATCCCCAGATCCTGATAAAAGTGAGATTAGGGTGTCTCCCACTCCATACCTCATATGGTATTTTGGAGACACTTTTAGATGGAACGTTATTCAGTATTAGAGAAGCTGTTTCAAGTGCATGTCCTCAGAATGAGGGAGGTAGAGTTGCATGACTCATCATACATCGAACCATGTGCAACAAAGTTTGATTTCTCCTTTTAGACACACCATTCCATTGGGGTGTTCTAGGAGGAGTGAGTTGGGATAAAATCCCACACTCTTTTAGATAGTCAAGGAACTCACTGCTCAGGTACTCTCCACCACGATCTGATCGAAGAGCCTTAGTGGATCTACCAAGCTGGCTCTCTGCTTCATTCTTGAACTCTTTGAATTTCTCAAAGGATTCAGATTTATGTCTCATCAGGTAGACATAACCATATCTATTGAAGTCATCAGTAAATGTAATGAAGTAGCTGTGTCCTCCTCTGGCTTGCTTATTGAATGACCCACACACATTGCTATGTATGAGATCCAACAAACCTCCTGCCCTCTCACCAATTTTGGTGAAGGGCACCTTTGTCATTTTCCCTAACAAACAAGGCTCACATGTATCTAATTCCTCCAAGGAACTTGAATCTAACAACCCATTTGCATGGAGTTGTTGATTGCGATTATTGTTTATATGGGCTAATCGACAATGCCATAGGAAAGCACCAACTGAACCACTCAGTTTGGTCCTTTTATTATTTATGTTACAAATAGAGTTATCCATGTCAAACACATATAGACCATTGCACAAAGTACCCTTCCCATAGAACATATTTGCAAATGAAAAAGAATAAGAGTTCTTATTTATTTCAAACTTAAATCCCTTCTTTGCCAAGAAAGGAATGGATACAATGTTCTTAGTAAGCGAAGGTACATAATAGCAATTATCTAACTCTAATAGAAGTCCAGAAGGCAGGGAGAGAGTCAAAAGTCCTACAGCAACAGTAGCAACCTATGCCCCGTTTCTAACTCGTAGGTCAATCTCTCGAGGCCGGACCGATCTACTTTTCTTAAGCCCCTGCAAATTTATACAAATATGAGCTCCACATGCAGTATCCAATACCCATGACATAGAAGTAGAAATGTTGACTTCTGTAACATAAATACCTGAGCTAGAAGCCAAGGCCAAGCATTTCTTCTCCTCATTCTGAAGTTGCTTACAGTCCCTCCTCCAGTGACTCTGTTCGCCACAGTGGAAGCACCTCTGGTCCTTTGACTTCTTCGCCTTTTTCTTCAGTGCCTTGGTAGGACCATTGGCACCGCCCTTGGCATGTGCCTTACCCTTTTTCTTCATCTTGTTGGCCGTAGGGACCAAAAGAACATAATTAGGTTTGGTCTTTACCATCTCACGCTCGGCTGTCTGGAGCATATTCATTAGTTCCTCCCGTGTGCACTCAATCCGGTTCATGTTAAAATTTATGATAAACAGACTGAAGCAAGGGGGCAGGGAATGCAGAATAAGATCCACAACCAGCTTGTTATCTATGGCATGTCCCAGCCTCCTGAGATGATCCACGTTCCCAATCAACTTGAGAACATGGGGTCTCACTAGTGCACCCTCAGATAACTTACACCGAAAGACTGCTTTGGCGGTGTCAAATCTCCTAGTTCTAGCCTGAGCCTCGAACATCTGTTTCAAATGAGTGATCATCTGAAAAGTGTTCTGCTCCTCATATTGCACCTGAAGTTCAGGTGCCATAGTGGCCAGCATGAGACATGATACTTCCATAGAGTCATCTTGATGCTTTCTAAAAGCATCCCTATCTGCCGCTCAGGCATTAGGCGGAGGAGGCGCCGGAAGAGCCTACTCTAGGACATACAACTTCTTCTCGAGCTTGAGGGCTATCCTCAAGTTCCGATGCCAGTCCATAAAGTTGGTTCCAACCAACTTATCCTTATCAAGGAGTGATCGCAGTGTCAATCTGCTATTGTTTGTTGCCATTGTTCTACAACAATGAAGAAACAGCAGACTTAGTACTACTTCAAATCATTTAAACTGGACTTGTTTTAAATGATTATGACTCTGACTATTTTAATCGAATTGACAACCCACAAAGTCAATCGGGAAGTTTAAGACTTCCTAGTGAGATGAGATCCTCATTACACATGAGGCTTCGCGTCCCACGAGGGTGGGATAAGATGCACAAAGTAACCCATGCACGCCGGCCGATTGCTCCAAGCAATTCCCCTTTTTGAGACAGTCTAGGCATTTCATGTCCAACGAGGGCTGGATACAACATGAAACCCTAACCTCTCAATGATGCCTCTAGAGTTCCACCATATGCCCAGCACATGTGGAAATCTAGTCAAGTCTATTCCTAACCGTTATGCCCAGGGCCAACGAGTTTCCTTGCGAAGGCGTGCCCCGCTTAAAACGGATTGGGGAAACCATTGCCACCATGCACTTTCTAAAGATAAGTGGGTGTGTCCCACGAGGGTGGGAAACAGTTCACAACACCACTGATCAATAGCTTAGTGAGGGCTACACGTTAGAAGGCTGCTAGACTTGATATTTATTTGTGAGGGTTTTTGAGGTCTCATCAGTTTTATCTTATGTTTAGCATTACAGGCATGCAATCCAATAGTGATAACATAACGATAAAACAACTCAGGCATGCTTTAGTAGATATGTATGAAAATAGTAAAAGAATGATGTGATCATAGCCTATTCAAGACATTGAACCAACCCATGCCAAAACCAGATTCAACTCTTGACCTAGGATTCAAGCCCCAAAGACAAGACCTAACCTAGCCGACCTGTAACTTGAGCTTCAAGGTTGGCTCCAAGGTCCATCTCACCATGGTTTAGCTCTCAAACTCTAGAGGTGTCCCTCATGGGTTCGGCCAATGTCATGGGTCTTTCTCTATAGATTATGCACCACCATGCAAGGAGCCAAGATAGCTGGCTCTCAAACCCTAGGGTTCGACCATGCCATCTTGTACTTCTATGCATACGCCATCAAGCAATAGTGCTCCAAGTGCCAATGCTTCAAGTGATGTGCGTCACCCTAATCTTCTTCTTATTTAAAAGCAAAAGAAAAGCGGCACGCAGGCCTCACAAGGGTACATCACAGGTATGCATAGGGGCTTGACTCATGATCACAACATTATGCACAAGTAAGGTATCTACACATGCAATTCTACATGCTAATGAAAAACATAAAATCTGAAATTTTACTTTTTCATAAAACCAGTCTCTTTTCATCATCTTCTTATCTCAAATCTTTTGGTTATTTGCGATTAAACTTTCATGATGATTTCAAAGATCCTTTCGGCTGGCAATTTTGTCAGATCAAGAGACTTGGCCAGTCCAAAGACACAATGCCCGTCCTACTTGACAAAACCACGTGCACATTTGATCCTTAAATCATACAAGAAAAATAACCCAAAAATCCAAAAGAGATTGAAAAGATGATAGAAACAAGAAACCCTAATTTTTCCTACTTAGAAAAATTGTTTGTCATGTGATCATGCAATTTGCAAAAATTGAGATATGGCATGTGAGCATGGAAAAGCATGAAATTACATTGTTCGAGTCTCGCAAGTCCCTCTGATACCACTATTGGGAAATCCCGGGGATATTTTACAATTTTCAGAGATAGAGATTACACAAAACATTGCACAGCGGAAGCAATATCCCCGAAACGAGCTGGTCCCAAAAACCCAGTGAAGATCGCATGCGAGGGAGTCGACACGATGAGATAGAATATACCTTACAGCAATATGAGGCCGATGTCGAGGTAGGCGCCCAAGCGTGCGCCCTCTGCAGTCTCACACACACAGATTCCTTGAGTCATCTTCTTCCACGCCCGGTGCTAGGCTCGGGAAGAAGATCCAAGCCTTTTGGTCACTTCCTTCACAACTTGCGCCACCTCCAAGGTATATGCACCAAGGATGAAGAAGGATGAAGAAGAGGGAAGCCGCCAAGCACCAAATTCCTTGCGCCAAGAGGAAAGGAAGATCAAGGCTTGCGACTAGGGTTTGATGGAAGAGATCACTTGCGCCAAGACCCTTGCTCTCGCCTCTCTCTATGTTCTCACACCTCCAAGGAGTAGAATACTTGAGAGGGGCCACCTAGGGCCACTTATATAGAGCAAGGGGCGGCTAGGGTTAGGGTTAGACGCAATTTGCTTCCATAATGAAGCAAATTTTCCCACTTCACCCCATTATACCCCTTAGGCGCCAATGGGGTTGGTTCTCTCCCCATTATACCCTTTAGGTGATTTCCTCTTTATGACAACTTATTAGTGAGCCCAACTAAGCAATGGGCCTAGCCCAAAGATCATTACCCATGTTAACCAAGCGATTGGATCCAATCCAATGTGACCCAAGGTCAAATGAGGCTAACCATGGTTAATTCGGCTAGTTTGCCAAAATTGAAAGTTGGCTCCAATAAGTTGCTTCCAAATCATCAGGCCCATTGACACTGATGAAATATCCAGAATAGATTCGAGTTATCCAATAACTCGATCACAAGGCTTCCCGATCAATACGAGAACTCAAGTGTCAAGGTGTGTGACCCTGTAGGTTCCTCTGACACTGGCAGTGCTGACCAAAGGTCACCACAAGCATTGAGTGGCACCTAGCAGTGCATCGCTACTACACAGGTCATTGGAATGGATGTCGACATCGACATCCCCATCATCGCAATTAGGTACAGATGCATTTCAGTCTCTTTACCGTACTGATATCCGATTGGACAAGTGTGTCACCACTTGTTTTCATCCAATCTCATGTCTATGACTAAATCAGGTCTCACCTGGGTATGGCCATACACTTTCAGTCATAGAACCATAGAGGAGCTCCATGGATATCAAACTTCCCTTAAAAAAGGGGCAAATCCTCTTTCTGTCTATTGACCTTCTCCTATGTGTTGTGACATGCTCAATGACAACCATTTTTACCCCCCAACTACGGCGAGGTGTTAGGTTGTATCAAAGCATATCCCTAACCATATAGAATGACCAATGACCTCAAGTCAAGGGATCAATGCATCTCCTATCACTTGTGAGGATAACTTGTGACACCAAGTCATTGCCTCACAGCGGGTCATTCCAGTATATCCACCACTGATATACTCATATGTCTGCGTTAGCACCTCGTGCTTAACCAGCCCATATACCAGTCTCACAAGTACCAGAGTTGTCCCATATCCACTCAGGTACATCGACTGGGGACTATCATTTGAGCACAGATCCAATCTATCTCTAGGGACATTATCATATAAGTACACAATCGCAGATGTAAGCAAATATAGATAATGACAATGCTAGAATGATATAAAATATCAACTTCAAGTAATACAATAATTGACCAAAACTAGGTCCTAGAGCATATACACCAACAAAACCATCTCGGTGCATGCGGCAATGAAACAACAAAATTTGCTGATGGTGGGCTGATTCATCACAGTGCTAGCGCTTTCCTGGGCTGTGTTAGTCAATTGGTTGCATTAGCGATTGTCGTCCGGGTCTTCAGGCGGCTGGGGTGCCAAGCACATGGGCCTCAATAACTCCGTGTCGGCGGATGATGGACTGATGAAGCCTATATACCACTCAGGTGGTTGACTTGACCGTTGAGAATGCCTTATTTTGATTGCGTCGGGCTCCTTTGAACTTTTTAGGGGAGGTGGAACCTTGTCTGGAGGGAAGTCCACATAATGACCATGTTTCTCGGGTTCTGGACCTGCCTTGGAGGGTCCTGCTGCATCACTGGGCTAGTTTAATCCTTAGTTCTCTAGTAGATGATAGAGTTCTCCCGGTGAGCTGAGCGCCTCTAGTGCATGTAGAAGTCAAAGTTGATGCTTCACCTTCAGAGTTTATACGGGTCGAGGTCGGCACCTCGACTCCGAAGTTGTTTCCACCATTGTAAGAAGTAAATCCCACCACCTTCGGTGGGTCAGGTTCACCTATTTTCCTAAGTTGCTTGTGATCTTTTCCGCTGCGATTTCCATCTTCTTCCCTCACTCTTCACCCACGAGCATCCGTGCATTAGAAGCGTGGATGATTCTTGCTCCTTGGTGTATTTCAGGTTCATAGCTGCATGAGCTGAACCCTGTGACCCTGCTATTGCCCCTAAGAGAACGCGCTGCGCTTAAAATTTGCTACGAGGTTAGTAGGAAATTTTATATTTCTGATTGCCATTGTTCCCCTCTCGCATTCGTGTTACTCCGATCGTGTTCAATGCTGATTTCATCATGTTTCTTGCGGCATTTCCGAAGTATTTTTACTTCCTTCATCTAAAGACCCTCTCTCGTTTCTTCGTGCATTGTGTAACACTGTAGAGTATGGCACTAAGGACCCGCCCACCTATTGTAGCTCCTCATTTCTGGTATCAGAGGAGTTGTGCATTCGATTCTTATCGTTTGTACGGTCCAACTCCATTGCATAGCATGTTTCAGCACGATTTTTTACATTTTCAGCATCCTGCACTTACTTTAGTTCAACCTTGTGTGTGCATGGTGACTACAAGGTCCCAAGTCATGTCATCCCAATTCCTTGACACCATCTCGGAAACCCAAGAGTTAGCTCAACCCTCGAAAGGGATTAGCACACCGTTAGACTCTTTAGCCGCGCTTGCCGCGCAAGTTCACATGCTATCCGCACAATTTGATGCCCATGTGGGTAAGACGAAGACCGGTGTCCAATTTACCGCGCAAGTTCACATGCTATCAAATAATTTGCCGCGCAAGTTCACACGCTAAGGGGATTTTAGGGCTAAATCTTGTTTTACATTACTCATGTTGCTGGCACGGGCAGAGCTAATAGAGTCTGAAGTATCGCTACTGATAGATGCCCAAAACTCATGCTCCTTATATTCAGGCAGCGGTAGGTGTGTGGCATGCAGAGGAAACCTAAAGATCCTACTAGGCTGATTGAGGTCGAGGCAACACTCTGCTCCTCCCAATCGAAATGTGATTTGTCCAATATCAGCATTGTCGTGGGAATTCAGTTTGACATCAAGGCAGCTAAATAATTCCAAGGAGAGCCAAATATAGGCCAGGTGTGTCATATGGAAAAACTGATACTAGCCTAAGCGATGGAACAACCACTCGATGTTGTCTGAGAATCCGAGTGTGCCCATAGCAAGCCTATCCAAGTAGCAGGTATGTATAATCTTAAGTTGGAGAAGCTGCTTGCACTTGTGTACTTGAACAGAGTTGTACATGGGGAAGCCAAAGACAATACACTGCCTAGGAAGATGAAGGCTGAGCAATGGAAGATAAATGCTGTCATAAGGGGTTTGCAAGCATGTTCATGGTAGACTTCCGAGCACCAATCTTCCTTTTGGGGACCATGGCTGATAGATCAGAGAGATCTGGAGGCAGAAGGGGATAATAGGGCCTCGGTGAGCATGACGGTAGCAGTAGTAGAGTAGAGCAGTTCCCGTGATAGGGACATTGAAGTAGCAGCAAAGTAGTTCCGGCATCTTTGGACAAAAGGAAGAAATCCGAGAAAAAGCCCAGCAAGAACCGGAATTGATGCGTTGGATTTTCATCATATTTTTGCTTATATTTTATATGATATTTAGGCATAATCATGTGATTTTATACTGATTTATAGTGTTTTTACTTCCTTTGGTACAGAATCTTCACTTTTCTTGGTTTTTATATAAATCCAGGTGAAATAGCATAAAAATCATGGATTTTGTGAGTTTTAAAGCCATAGCACAGTTCTTGAGGAAATTACAAAGTCACACGTCATATTTGGAGCAAAACAGAGTTAGATGCAAGATTCACGGCCGTAGCCGTGAGTTTTTCACTAGCTATGAGTTTTGCACTCAAAGGCGAACAATTATGCGACTAAGTTAAAAAGTGCACAAAAACTTTCACGTGTGAGTTTTGCATTCAAAGGGGAACAATTCTGAGGCCATGAGTACTTCACAGGCCAAGAGTTTTTCAGTGTACACAACTTTTATTCACATAATCTTTCATGGCCGCAGCCGTGAATAGTTTTCAGGCCGTGAGTTTTTTTACCTATTTTAGTTTTTCACTCGATTCAACCCCGAATCAAGTCGGAATTGAACCAAACTTTCCAGAATTCTTCCTTGAGGAGTTCTAAACCGAATGAACTATAAAAGGTAGAATTTTTGGAGGATTAAAGAGACTTTTTCGAATGAGAATAGACATAGGCGTTGGCTAGGGTGAAAGACACTTCCAGGGCAAAATTTCGACGAGAGATCATGCAAAGGAGAAAATTTAACACTTCATCTTCATCATCAGATCGAGGGGAAGCTTTTCTAATTACTTTTCTAGTAATTTCTTATATGTTTAATAGGATTCAATGCATTATTCATCTATATTCATGTAGTACACGATGAACATGTCCGCCTAAACTTAATTTTGTGATTAGGGATGTTGCCTACTGACGTTTATGAATTAAATTTTGTATTTTTAACTTCCTCATGATTATAATAGAGTTGATTTGATAAGAATTAAGTTTATTTATGTGATTTACTCTGGCCAAGTGATGCAGCGGGGTTCACTCACAAACAGGATGGATTCAAATAACGCTTTGAGAAAATAGTTTTTTTTGTAGTTTTAGAATAAAAGCCGAAATTACTTTGATTAGTGTAGAATCATGCACTCACCTACACTCACCTACAAGGGGTGGGGGTGTGGGTGGGGGGGTGGAGGAAAGGTCTTGCGCCAAGGTGAGGGATATTCAAACCATGCACTCACCTACAAGGTGCACTTTGATTAGTGTAGAATCAAGTTCTAAAACAGAGTGAAAATTGAAAGTCACTAAAGGGGTGGGAAACCCTAATATGCACATATATATAAAATCGCAAAGCGGAATCTAGGGTTTCCTACAAGATCGATTGGTATGCAAATATATGATCAACTTAAAACTTTGTAAAGATCAACACAAAGTCATACCATAGCCATGAGTGGATGGCGATTTGGAAGGGAAAGAGGCGTGTGCTTCTTCTCCAAAGTAGACGCACACAAGGTGACAATAGCTACTCCCTTTTTCCTCTTTGTGCTAGCAAAGATCCAAGGTATTCTCTTCATGTGGAGAAGACGAGATCAATTCCTTTTGCTGGCCGAATCCTTCTCTTGGCGTGAAGACAACCCACGAGAGGAGAAGAGGCGAGAGGACCAAGTTATGGCGTTCGAACGTGGAGACGTTTTCTCAAACAAAAACGTCTTCCAAATATATAAAGTTCATAACTCCACTTAAATCCATCGATCACACCTCTTCTCTTTGAACCATGCGTTCACATAAGTGAACCGGTTCAAATCAATTCGGTTCACATGCATTTGGTTC
>JANTFE010008735.1:56370-80690 GCA_027562315.1 Costus pulverulentus
GTTTCACCTTTAGATCTTATTCTTCAAATAACACATCTACCCAAAATTTCATGCATCAACCAATGTCAAATTTCAAAAATAGATATGCACTGAAGAAATAAATCTAACGTGATAGGGTTTTTCTCTAATCACAAGTACAAATACTCACATCATCAAGGAAGACATTTTATCAATAAATCATGCCATCATATAGTAGAAAGTGGATCATATGTTTTCATCAATTTTAACAAAAAATTTGAATAATATCATCATCAAAACAATGAGTTCCATTTATCCATAAAATCATTTTTCAAGAGAAAACCAAATAGTAGTATAAATATGATAAAGTCAAAGATGCACTATAAGAAATAGTCATTAATAAGAGAGTGCAAGTGATACTCACTAAACTAAATAGATCATGCTCAATCATTGTCGGGCCAATGCAGCTAGGTCCAAAGATATGCCTTTTGAAAATTTCCTGCAAAATTTAAGGTACGTAAGGCTCACATAAGGCTCAGATCAAAAACAGTCTAAAAAAAATAATAATGATAAAAAATAATCTCAAGAGAGGATTAGAGATGTCGCCAGAAGTTTGAAGAGGATGCTGGTGGAAAGAGTCGAGCAGGCAAGAAGTAGAGGGTGAATTGAGGCTAGCTGAAAAGCTGTGGTCAATGATGATGCCGACAGTAGAGTGAGCAATCTCTAGTGGCCTGCTAGAGATCACAGTCCTGGAGGTGAGATCGTCGGGCTATGTAAGAGATAATACTGCAAAAATAGAAAATCAGTCACTAATGAATATTCTATTGCATAAATAAAATAAATGGAATAAGTGGCAGTAGAAGTAGTAAGAGTCTGCATATGGTATGATCGAGTGTCGATGGCTGGAAACAGTGATGTCAGAGGCAGATGTAGTGGTGGCTAGATGTGGAAGACAGTTGCTCCTGAAGATTTATGAATCTGGATGCAAAATAAGCAATAACTAGTAGAAAGCAAACTGTGCAGTTTTCGAATTTTTTATGAAAAGTAGCCATACCCTAGAATAAAATTTAATGATCAAAATAGAAAATGGACAGAACCATGAAATAGAATAAGATATGTTCTTTTCAGAAGTATAAAAATCA
This sequence comes from Costus pulverulentus, assembly GCA_027562315.1. Classification (NCBI taxonomy): domain Eukaryota; kingdom Viridiplantae; phylum Streptophyta; class Magnoliopsida; order Zingiberales; family Costaceae; genus Costus; species Costus pulverulentus. Next base: position 57,471 of record JANTFE010008735.1, read on the forward strand.
AAGGATCAAAATCTATCAGAAATTTAGGGCATCAGCAGAAAGAAGGCTACTCAGATTACAAAACTGCAAAAACTGCACAAAAGTTAATCAAATTCGAAAAGTTGCTATGTGTCCTAGAATGATCGGAAAATATATTCATGAAAATAACTATTCCTCGAGATAGAACGACACACGAACTTCATATTCCAAGTGAAAAATCTGGGTTTCAAGTCACCGAAACATCTTAAAAAGTGGCAGCAAAAGTGCTAGTCAGAACAGTCAGCAAAAAAAAACTCCTGCAGAAATTAATCATGATGAAAAAGTTGTTGTATGTTTTAGAATGATCGATGGACTCTAAAATTCCAAAAAAATATCTAGATGATAGACAAAGATGAGTAGTTCAATGCTGTGCCAAAGATCAAAATTTTTCTAAACCCAATTTATAAAAATTGCTGCGAGAAAACACCTACTCAATAAGCAATCAACAGGAGGAAAAATGCAGTTTTTTTTTCAAAATAACAGAAAAATTAATACTACAAATAAACTAGGATAAAAGAAACTAAAGTAAGATAGAGGGCTTGGGTTGCCTGCCAAGAAGTGCTAATTTTAGGTCATTAGCTTGACCAAAAATCAAATCATGGTGAAGCAGGTGAATCAGTTCTAAAGTATAAAACATATAATTTTCTGCATTTTCTTTTTCCCAACAGTTTAGCCACTAATCCAAATATCCAGAATTCAAGACAAATCATGATCAATGTGGCTTTCTCGAATATGCAGAAATTATAATCTTCATATCCAGTCAAAGTAATCTTTATGATCTTTCTATGTTTATCAAAAAGCAAAATCATAAGTCCTTTCTTCAAATTAATATTTTCAATGGCAATAACAAAAGGACTTTGATCAAAATAGTCAAGTATTGGATCATCATAATAATGTTTATGTCTTTCGTTAGGCTCCTCAATAAAAATAAATTTTTTAAATTCATCAAAAGATTCAACAAAAGATAAGGGCAAAACATCAGAGTGAGATTCATCAGTGTTTGTAACATTCAAATATTTTTCAACTTCCTCATGTTCATCATCAAACAATTTTTCAATATCAAAATTATCAACAAAATCAAGATGAGACTCTTCAAAATTAATTTCCTCATGCTTCCCCACAAATAATTCATCATCAGAAGAGTCAAAATCAGAATCATATGAAAAAGAATTAATAGAATCAGAGTTGACCACAAGAGATTTATCATTAATTTCAAAAATATCACCAAAATCACAGTGGGGCTCATCAATGTCTATAATTTTTGAACCTTCATCATGCTCATCAGATTTAACCATAAATAAGATATTATCAAAATCAGAATTATCATCAAAAGAAGGTTTTTCAATTTCAATTTTCTCAATCTTTTCCTCAAATAAACTATTAGATAAATCAATATCACAACAATCAACATCTGAGTGAGATTCATGAACATCCACATAAGGCTCAATCTCAAAACAATCATGATCACAGGGGGAATTTTCTAAATTAAGTTTTTCAGTATCAAACTCAAATAAGCAATCATGCTGTGCAATCTGGGTTTCTAGCAGTTCAGTATTAACAGTCAAGGATTGATGATTTTTCCATCTATCATACATTTCATAAGATTCTTTATATCATAAATTGGGATTTAAAAATGGACAATCAGAGGTACAATGATCTAAATATCCACAAATATCACATCTAATGGGGGAATAAGAAGAATTTAGCTTTTCAGTTTCAAATTCAACTAAACATGCTTGTTGTGCTTTCTGGGTTTTTAGCAATTCAACATGTGCAATCATGTCATCCAACCTAGAATTGAGTTGTTTAATGGTCTCATTCAAGTCATCATTAGTATCCTCATAGTATGGTACAGAAACATGATTTGAGTAATCATCATAAGAAGAAGTTTGATTTTCCCAACTAGAATCATAATGATCATCTTGATACCAGGAAGAATTATGATTTGCAGAATTAAATTTGCAATCAGAAGTAAAATGATTAGAAGACATACAAATATTACATGAAACAATATGAGAGTTTAATTCCCATATTTCTTCAAGAGTCATCTGTGAATAATCTTTATGCTTACCTTGTTGCATGTTTTCCTTGCTTCTTTCAGAAGCCCATGAATTTTGATAAAAAGATATATCTTCAAATCTATCAAAAAGATAATCCAACACCAATAAATCAGAGAATATTTTTTTTTCAAAATAAATAAAAAAACACAAAACACAAGTACATTCACAAATCTTCAGATATCACAGTTCTGTCACAACTGTGAAAATCCAAAACCTACAAAAAGAAAAAATAAAGTTAAATCTAAAATAAAAATACTTAGTCCAGCAATACTAACAACTATTATGATATTAACAAAACTAAGGTCCCCGGCAACGGTGCCAAAAACTTGATAGCCCGAAAGGGAACACTACAAGTCTGGCATGCGTGTACCTTGGACTAATCCCGGCAATGGCGCAAAAAACTTGATAGGCTTCCGCAAGTCCACGGAACTATCGAAGTAATAAAGAAAAGTATCGAATCCACAGGGACCTTATTGTTAAGTACCAAATAGGGGTATTCTTACTAGCTAAGCGAACCGATTCTAGTTCAAAGTAATAATGGAAAACACACGAACTCAGATAATCAGAGTGATAAATATGGGACTAGGGTTTCATCCACCTTAATTTCAATGATAAGATATAAATAAAAAGGTTCGTCAATCAAATCTTGCTACGATAAAGACCTAATTTACTTTGTAAAGGGATTATCTCACTTTCGTGTAGACAATCACGCAGAGATAAATCCTCACTTTCGCGCAAGATTTATCCCAAGCTAAAGATAAGTAAATCATCAATCAGAGAATTCAAAGATCACTTTCGTGCATCCGAATTCTAGGTTGATAATCTCTAGTGGAATCGCAGGATCACTTTCGTGCATCCGAGTCTCTACACTAGTTCTACTCATGGATCTCCAACGTTCCGATTCTCACTTTTGTGCAAGATCTCTACGTTTGACAAATAGACATCGATCTATAGATACATGTTATAATCATGGCAATTATTCTACTAGAACAGATCAAATAGTATCTACCTAAGGAAGGGTTCCTAACATGCAATTCTAGGGTTCCAAGCTCTCAAGCAAATCACCTATCAGTCTCATTGCGAAAACTCTAAGGACATAATTAATAACATGCAATTATAGAGAATCTAAGCACAATTTATCACAAGAGTAAAATTATAACAACAAAGATTATCATGACGAAAGAAAAGAGTTATCCAATCATTAAAAATCAAAGGGATTAAAGCCTATGTCCCAATATAGGATTAAGCTTGCCTGGAGGAAGAATTACAATAAAGCATGTTTTCAAATAGTCAAAAATCAAAGAAGGGAAGAAGAAAGGTTACAAAATAGGTGCTGCAGGAAAACTCGATGAATAGTGCTGTCACCACCAATTTTGTTGATTCCTCCTCCGATCAAACTCCTCTTCCTCTAAAACTTCTGATGCGTCCTCCTCTCCTCCAGGCAAAGCTTCTGAGTGAAAATCATGGCCTAAGGTGCCCACTACGCCTCTCGGCGCGAGGCCAAACCCTATCTGCCTCTCTGGCGATTTCTCCCTCGATACTAGATAAACGTTCCTTGTTCCACTTCGAGCATTTTCTTTCCTTAAATATGAGTTTGGAACATCTTTTGGATATTAATTTGGAGCTCTAGATCAAAAGTTATGGCCCTCGCAAGTTTTGGGCCTATAAAAGTCGCGCGACTAGGTGCAAAGTACGGTCGTAAAATAAATTACGGCAGTGCCATAAAATCAACTGAACTTTCTGGTCGGAAATTGCTCTAAATTAAGGCCCGTGTTATTGTTTATGGCACTGCCATATTTTTGGGCAGAAATTACACCAGTAATATCCATTACACCTGGGGTATATTTTTCAAACTCGCTCCGATTTGCATGAAAATTAGCGGGCGGCTTCGTTTTGATGTCCTGAATCCATTCGTGCGCTCAAATCCTTCAAAATCCATCAAAATATGGCACTTTTATCTGAAATTCATGAAAAATAAGAAATTCTGTAGATTCCGTAATATTTAGCAAATAATGCTTAAAAACAAGCAAAAGTTAATAAATATGACACGAAAAAAAATATAAAATGACATGAAATTTACTATAAATTTTGGTGTCATCACTTCCTCCTAGTCCTATGTGATTTATGAGGGGTAGGGGTTGGTCCTTCATCACTAAGTACATTTACGTCTTAGACATCGTGAAAAGGATTGAGAGGTGAATCACAACGTCAGAACTATTCTTTTTAAACCTACGAAACCAATCATGAGTGTAGTTTGTGTTCGTTTGAGGGATTTCATGTTTTTTCATAGAACTCAAAGGACCTAGTTACGTTAGTTGTCACGAGAGTAGGGAATTAGCGTAACTAGGTACGGGATTACACTTCTGGAGGAGGTAATCTATACCATTAGAAAAACCCCTTTCAATGTTATAATATTTCTATTCAATTATTCATTTTCACTAAATTCATAGTTGTTAGTGTGGTCAAACTCTAAGTCCTGACCTTATCAAAACTAATTTTTGCCCAAAATGCTATTTTTGCTGCTCTTCGTACTTAAAGCTCACACGAAAGTACAAATTGATCCGTCTAGATATAAACGAGTTGTGTAATCGATACTTGACCGCCAGATCCTCATTAGGAATGACAATCTTTTTATTACTTCGATAAAGTCGTGCACTTGCGGCAGCATCAAGTTTTTGGCGCCGTTGCTTGGGATCAGGCCAGCCAATATCTATTTAATCGTTAAGTTTATAGTCTTGGCATTTTCTTTTGAAGAATTAGGAAGACATGGTTTGTGATCTCATAGTCACCAAACACAAGCAAGGTATGACTCACAAAATGCTAATGCTAAAAACGTGTAGAAATATGAAGATGCAATGGAGTTGGACCGTGCGAACAATAAGAATTGAATGCACAACCCCTCTGATAAAAGAATTGATGTAGCTAATGTGGGAATGTTGGTCCTTAGTTCTGTACTCTAGGGTGTTTAGATGATGCTAAGAAAACATGAAGGGTCTCGAGACAAGGGAAGTAAAAAACGTGTGGAAAGTGCAATAGGAAACACAAGGAAAACAATAGCACATATATTTCGGGACAACACAAATGCGAGAGGAACAAAGCGACACCCAAATCTATGAAATTTCACTCACCAACCTCTTAGCGAGCAACTTTAAATGCAGCACATTTCTTAGGGGATAGCCGGTTAGCGGAGCTCAGCTTGCGTGCCTATGATCATGTGAACACACCAAGAAATAGAAAATCATTCCACGCCTCTGACGTACAAATGCTCGTGGGGCTAAAGGAAAGTGCAAAACACAGTAGAAAGAACACAGATTTTTGAAAACAAGCGAACCTAACCCATCGGAAGCGATGGGATTTACTTCTTGTAAACAAAAGGGAATACACGCGATGAGTCGAGGATGAACGAAGGATCAAACACCTAGAATAGAAATTGATCACTGCCACAAACTTTGGAGTTGATGCACCAACCACAACTCTTACAGCACACACTTCGGAGTCGAGGCACCAACCACGACTCTTACAACACACTTGAGTACTCTTTCATTATAAGAAAACTAAGGAAGACACTAGCCTAGCCCTCTCTTTTATAGAATAAGAGGAGGGGAATAAGACAAGGCTAGTATCTCAACAACTGCCTACTCTACCAGCAAAAAGTAGTCAAACTACTACATAAAACAAAATGGAATAAAAATCCTACCAACTACCAACTGCAACTGAAGCATCTACGCATGTCCTTGATTCTCGAGGTGTACAAACATTGACCATCTAACTAACTCGGAGCAAGCAGCGACAAAGCCTTAGAATTTCAAAATTGTGAGCTGGTTCATTACAGTGGAGGCTTACTCTTGGGCCATGTTGCTCAGATGGTTGTGGTTCCCATCTTGGGCCGGGCCATCAGTTGGTCGAGCTGGGAGGCCCATGGGCTAGAGGATCTTGGTGTGGACTGATAGTGGGCTAATGACCCCATGTATCAGTCAAGCGGTTGGCTTGAGCATTGGGATCGTCAGATTGTCACCTTGTTGGGCGCCTTCGATCCTCCTAAGATGGATGAACATGCTATGGAGGGTGATGTACATCGAAATGGGGTCATTAGTGTGAATCGGTAGCTTCACAGGAGATCACAGCTTGGTCGTGATGGTGTTCACGGCTGTGGCTAGGTGGTTCGGAAATCGCTGAGCTGTTCATGGCCTGACCGTGAATGTGTTCATGACCATGCTTTGGTTCGTGCCTGGGATCCAGGATTTTCTAATTTTTCACCAAGGGGATCACAGCCTTCCCATGATCGTGTTCATGGCCGTGATTGGGTTCACGTCCGAAATCACCATATTTCGCTATTTTTGCAGAGGAGATCATAGCTTGCCCATGATCATGTTCACGGTCGTGATCTTGTGTGCTGGAATCCATTGAGGAGTTCACAGCCATGCTTCTATCAGTGGCTAGAGTTCACATTTTTTGCCGAGGCCGTCGTGCTCGTGATGGTCTTCACGGCCTACACATGATCAGCTTGTAGAAAATTTTGGTCTACACTAGAGTAGCAGTGAAAGGTTTATTTAAATATAATTTTTTTAGAATTTCTAAGAATTTACCAAACTGCCAATCAAGCTTTGCTTTTGCTAATCGCTGAGGAAATGGGATGAGGGGTTTGTAAGGAGGCGGTGAAATGAACATTCATTCATGTCCCTTAGCTTGTTTTTCATCTCGCATCTCTTCAATTGTGTTGTCCGCATCAGGTATTTTAGGTGATGTATCCTCAATATCAAGGTTAGGCATCTTGTGGCTTTCCAATTACTTTCCACTTCTGGTAGTGATTGCATTGCAAGTCTCTCTGGGATTCATCTCTGGCTAAGATGGTAATTTACCTGAAGGTCTAGCCAAAGAAGGTATCATGTTATATAATTGTGTGTCTTCTCTCTTACTATGAGGTTCAATGGCGTCAATCCTTGATGTTAGCCTTTGTAAAAGATCATTGAAATTGTCATTAACCTTTATCTGAGAAGAAATAAAATTTTCAATTACTGACTCCAATTGTGTCTTCTTGGGCTGGGGTTCAGCATATGGCCTTAACTGAAATCCAGGGGTGGTCTATAATTTTGCAGAGGAATAGGATTCGTGTTGTTTCTATAGGAGAAGTTGAGGTGATTTCTCCAACCTAGGTTGTATGTCTTGGAATAAAATTCCCTTTAGCATGAGCTTGTTCTCTAATTGTGTCATGAGAAATGCCCAACTTACATTTAGTGACGGTGTGTCCTGTCAATCCACATATCTCATAGGAAGATACATGGGTTCATGATTTTTGAGGCTCTAGCAGAAACAGCATAGTAATGACCTTCATTAGTAATTTGATTCCAAAAAATGCTCTCCATGAATCCAAGGGGTATCTCGGTGTAGCCTCCTGTACTCAAACCAAAGATATCTCTGACCTCCTGTAGTGTGAGATTCCTTTCTTCATTGGCTAGTCTAAAAGTGATTTCCCCTTCAGTAGGCCCATTTGAGAACTCCCTCAAATCAATAATCAAACTACTCATAAACTCCAAAACCAATGGCAAATAAGCGGGTGGAGTCATCTAGAAAACTTCTTTGCTTGGATCCTATCAAACATCTATAAGACATCTTCGTACAACCCCAAAGCTTCCAAAGTCCTCTTATCAGCATATTTAGTGTTGATTATTTTCCTCTCCAAGATCTGGTTGTATCTGGTTTCTTGCATCTAATTTCTAAAGATTATTCCATATGGATTCTCAGGTTGAGAAGGTTCAGCTGGGGCCTTCCCTTTCCTTCTTGGACATATGGGCTTTGTTCTTGGTGCCATCCCAAACAAGCTGCAAACTACATATTCAATGCACCATATAACAATACAATAATTCAATCTAAGCAATGTCAGCATGAATATCAATTAAATCATAGCTAATGTCTTTGAAAAACTCGTTTAAAATTAGAACAGAGGAAAACAGAGCGGAAAACAAGGTAGAAAATATGCATGTGGGTTCAATCTAGCTCGATACACTTCACAAATCAGTCCAAAAACTCAGAATTGAACTAGGAATCATCGCCTATCCTCTAAGAAGCAAATGTAAGAAAAAATCTCTTAAAGCGATTAAGAAATGAGGAGAAATGAGCGAAAGGCACAAAAATCATGTAAACTCGCCAAAGTGGAGAAATCGGTGAAAAGAGTACCCAATCGATAGTCATAACTTCACTGGAAGAGTCGCTGGCATGCTCTAATGGTCCGAGAAGGTCGATGACATGAGAACGACGTGAAAACAAGAGAGAACAAGTGGAAAAACCCTAAAAACAGCACATAACTCGCGTGCCAGAATTCAAAATATGGCTGTGTAATGTCTTACGGCAGTGCTGTAAAATCACGACTGCTCTCGGGTCGAAACTGGTTCAGGAATATGGTACCTTGTAATAGCTTACGATACCGCCATAAAATCTCGGCAATCTTCTGTTCAAAAAAGACTCAGAAATACGGTACAATGAAAGTCTTTATAGTACCGCCGTAAAATTTAATCAGCAAAATTTTTTTTTTTTGATGAAAGTAGAATACGGCGTTCGTCACAACTTTCTGGTCTAAAGTGGACTAGAAATACAGTACCGTAATATACTTTACGGCAGTGCCATATTTTGCACCAAATTTTGTTTTACCTACAAAAACAAAAAAAAATAGTTCTAAATGAAAACTAAGATAAAAGTAAATAAAAGAAAGCAAAACTAAGGTTAGAGAGCTTGGGTTGCTTCCCAAGAAGCGCTAATTTAAGGGTCATTAGCTTAACCCTCTTGCACTCGGATTCGATCGTGAGTTCTCAATTGCCCTTCTGATTTTCCCTTAAGTTGGGCATTACCTTGAACCACATAAGGCTAAGCCTTGAAACAATTTCCAATTTTGCTCCAAATCTTTTTTCCTTTGTCAAACAATCTAGATTTTCTTCTTCTTTTTCTCCTTTTCCCATAAATTTTGTTTTTCTTTTCCTGCAATACTGTATCAACATCCTCAGAAGAATTGTTAGTTTCAATGTTTGAGGATTCATCAAATAAATTGCAAACATCATAAACCACATCATCAATTACTTCAACACTACAACATGATCCTGAGTATGAAATTTTGTTCGAAGAATCATTAAGATCAAACTCAACAGTGTTTTCACAAATTTTAAAAGTGATTTTTCCTTCTTGAACATCAATATGTGCTCCTGCAGTGGCTAAGAGTGGTCTACCAAGAATTATACGATTTTTGCAGTTTTCTTCCATGTCTAAAATTACAAAATCTGCGGGTAAGAAAAATTCACCAATTTTTATTGGAACATTCTCTAATATACCTACAGGATACTTTATCGATGAATCCGCGAGCTGTAAAGATATGGACGTAGGCTTAAGCTCTCCAATGTTTAGTTTCCTGTAAAATGGATAGAGGCATTAGACTTACACTTGCACCCAAATCACATAAGACTCGGTCAAAAGCCATAGTGCCAATTGAACAAGGTATAGAAAAACTACCTGGATCCTTTAGTTTTGGTGGTAATTTATTTTGTATGATGACACTACAATCTTCAGTCAAAGTTATAATGCAAGTACCATAATCATCTAATTTTCTCTTGTTAGACAAAATCTCTTTTAAAAATTTAGCATAAGAAGGCATTTGAGAAATAGCTTCAGTAAATGGAATGTTAATATAAAGCTTTTTCAGGACATCAAGAAATTTGCCAAATTGTTTGTCTAATTTATTTTGAACTAACCTTTGAGGAAAAGGTATAGGTGGCTTGTAGATAGGAGGCAAATTAGGTTTAGGATTATCTTTCTCACATGGTTTATCTCCTTTTGGTTCATCACCCTTTTGAGGTGGTAAACAAGTTTGGGACTCCTCATGTGAAGAAGATTTTCCTAATTCAAATTCCCTTTCATGATTATCATCAAGCTCTTCTTCAATATCGACAAATTTCCCTCTAGGTTCTCTTAGTTGTTTCCCACTCCTAGTCATGATGGCATTACAGTGCTCCCTAGGGTTTATCTCAGGTTTGGCAGGTAATCTTCCTGGGGGTCCGTATGAGGTACTAGCCTACTGTGCAATTTGTTATTTTGAGCAACAATACCATCTATACATGAATTGATTTGTTTCAGACTCTCATTCAAATTAGAATTGATCTGTTTCAGATTCTCATTCACATCATCATTCTGTTTTTTCTAGAACCCCATAAATTGTGTAAACATCTCTTCTAAGCTGGGTTTCTGGGGTTGACTCTGTTCTTGTGTTCTTTGTTGAAACCCCCTATGTTCATTCCGCTCACTAGCATGATTATTGCTTTTCCAGGACAAATTAGGGTGGTTCCTCCATCCAGGGTTGTAGGTATTAGAGTAGGGGTCATTAGATCTACTTTGATTGTAACCTCCTACTGCATTAACATGTTCCTCACCCCTATCAACAATTATTTTGCACTCTTCAGCATTATGCCCCTTATTCCCACAAATCTCACAAGTCATAGAAGAAGAAAGAGCATGAGTTTGCATTTTAAAAGTATAGAAACGATTGCACAAAGACTCAACTTTCTTAGCTAGAGTACGAAAATCATTACCATCATTCTTACCCTGAGGAGGTCGATAAATCACTCCTCGTTCTCTGGAATTCTGATCATTGCTCATGTGATATTTGTGCTTAGACTCTCTATAGATCCATGTTACTAATCATGTTTTTAGAATTTTCGCTATTGACTGAAAGGTAATTGCTTGAGAATTCATAACCCTAGAATTGCATGTTAGGAACCCTTCCTTTGGTCAGATCCAATTTGTTCAATTCTAGTAGATTAATTGTCGTGATAATAACATGAATCTATAGATCGAGTCTAATTGTCAAACGTGGAGATCTTGCACGAAAGTGAGGATCGGAATGTTGGAGATCCATGAGTAAAACTAGTGTTGAGGCTCGGATGCACGAAAGTGATCCTTGAGATTCCACTAGAGATTATCAACCTAGAATTCGGATGCACGAAAGTAATCCTTGAGTTCATTGATTGATGATTTACTTATCTTCAGCATTGGGACGAATCTTGCGCGAAAGCGAAGATTAATCCCTGTAGGGTTGTTTGCACGAGAGTGAAACAATCCTTTTATTAAGTAATTTGCATATTCATTATGATAAAATTAAACTGACGAATTCTTTATTAATGTCTAGTCATAGAAATTATAGTGAATGAAACCCTAGTCCCAGTTTTCTCTCCGACAGTATTCTTCTATGTGTTTGCGATATTTGCTTGACTTTTATTCGACTACCTAGATCGTAAGAAATCAATTGATCAGTACTTGACAACATAGGTCTCTGTGGGTTTGATATCTTTCTTTATTACTTCGAGTATCCGTGCACTTGCGGACACTACAAGTTAGGGACAACAAGTTTTTGGGGCCATGCCAGGGAGTGACAATAGCCCTGTACGCCAATACCTTTGGCCGCAACCCCTGAAACGAGTCTACCTGCTTGTATTTAAAAGTATGTGCTTTCGGATCACAACAGTTGCTAATTTGATGCTAACCAACATGTTGCCTGAATTAAAAGTGCAATATGAATCTAAGAGTGATTCTGAGATTATTTCTTATCTAAGGCAGCTCTTTGATGAATTGGTTGAGCTCAACCCTCGTAAAGTAGACATTCAATGTGTTGAGCCGAAAGGCTTCACTAATACATTGAAGATAAATATGGAAAGAGTCAGGAATAACAAATGCTACTCATGTGGAGGATCACCTCACATGATAAAAAGGACATGGTGCGACTTCAGAATGAGAAGAAGAGAGGCATGACTTCGTCTTCATTCTCAGGTATTTATGTTACTAAAGTCAACCTTTCTACTTCTATGTCATGGGCATTGGATACCGCATGTGGAGCTCATATTTGTACAAATATGCAGGGGCTCAAGAGAAGTAGATCGGTATTACCTGGAGAGATTGACCTATGAGTTGGAAACGGGGCACAGGTTACTGCTGTTGCTGTAGGAGTTTTGAATCTCCCCCTACCTTCTGGACTTCAGTTAGAGCTAGATAATTGCTATTATGTACCTTCACTTACTAAGAATATTGTTTCCATTCCTTGCTTGGCAAAGAAGGGATTTAAGTTTGAAATAAATAAGAACTTATGTTCTTTTTCATTTGCAAATATGTTCTATGAGAAGGGTACTTTATGCAATGGTTTATATGTCTTGGACATGGATAGCTCTATTTGTAACATAAATAATAAAAGGACCAACTTAGTAGTTCAGTTGGTGCTTTCCTATGGCATTTTCAATTAGCCCATATAAACAAGAATCGCATGCAACAACTGGATGCAAATGGGTTGTTAGATTCAAGTTCCTTGGAGGAATTTGATACTTGTGAATCTTATTTATTAGGGAAGATGACAAAAGCACCCTTCACCAAGACTGGTGAGAGGGCGCAAGGTTTATTGGATCTTGTGCAGAGTGATGTGTGTGGGCCATTCAATAAACAAGCCAGAGGAGGGTACAACTACTTCATCACATTTACTGATGACTTCAGTAGATATGGTTATGTCTACTTGATGAGACATAAGTTTGAATCCTTTGAGAAATTTAAGGAGTTCAAACATGAAGTAGAGAACCAGCTAGGTAGATCCATTAAGGCTCTTCGATCAGATTGTGGTGGAGAGTACCTAAGCGGTGAGTTTGACGGCACCGAAATTTATAGAAAATTTTATGCCATTTCATGAGTATTTTTGTGTCATATTCATAGACTTTGCATATTTTTATGTCTTTTTTATCAATATTTGTGGAATCTACACTCTTTTATGTTTTTGATGATTTTCAGGCAAAAAGACATGTTTTTCTGTCGATTTTGAGCAATCCAGATGCATAATTAAGTTCACAGCATCAAGAGGAGATCACACGTCAAATTTCAGAAGAATTGGAGCTTCAAAGCACATTACAGCACCCCCATTATATAATTTACGGTACCGTAATTTGACTGCACGTGCAAATCAAAATTACGGTACTATCGTAATTCCCGTGAAGTGCTGTAATTTGTAGTTTTCCCAGCCAGAGAAATTTTGTGAGATTACGGCATTGCCATAAACATCTTTACGGTGCCGTATTTTGGAGCGTTTTTGGACAGAGATCTGATGAAGATTACGACACTGCCATAAATAACTTTATGGTACAGTAATTCGGGTCGATTTTCCACCCGACGGATTGCTGACATTACGGCCCCACCATAAAGAACTTCACGGTACCATAATTTCAGAATATTTCAACCCGAGAACTCACTGTCCAAATTATAGCACAGCCGTAAACTTCATTATAGTAGTAATTACAACGCAGCTCGCGATTTTCTTAGTCAACTCCGAAGCCCGAATATTCCGTGAACCATATCTTTTGATCCAGACCTCCAAATTAGATCCGAGAGATGCTGCAGACTCATCTTAAATAGGAGAATATATGCTAAGTGAAAGCACCAATTTTTATCCAATATCGAGAGAGCAATCAACAGAGAGGCACTTAGGATTTGGCCTCACGCCGAGAGGCGTAGAGGACACCTGAGGCCATAATTTTCACATAGAAGCTTCATTTGGAGGAAGGGAGGACACACTAGAAGTTTCAAAGCAAGAGGAGATCAGAGGGAATAGAAATCAACACAAAACCGAGCGCCTCCACTGTTGCACCCAGATTACGGCCGTAAACTTCTTTACGGCGGTACCGTAATTTCTATTTTCTCCTTCCTTTCGATTTTCTTCAACATGGATTATTGTAATCTTCCCTCTATGCAAACTTAAACATCTTTGGGACTTGGGGTGTAATCCCCTTTGATTTTGTAATGATTTGATAACTTTTTACCTTCGTCAGAATAGTTTTATGATGATAATTTTACTTATGCAAATATTTGTACTTTGATTCTTCATAGATTGATGTTATTATTCATGTTTTAGAATTCTCGCAATAAGGATCGAAAGGTGACTTGCTCGTGATTTTGGAACCCTAGAATTGCATGTTAGGAGCTTTCTATAAGAGATTAAGTTAGTTCTTATTTTGTGATTTTAGTAATTTTATTGCCATGTTAGATAATTTGAATATAGGATTGAGTTATTGTGTCAAACATGGATATCTTGCACGAAAGTGAGGATCGAAATGTTGGAGAACCATAAGTAAAACTTGTGTTGAGACTCGGATGCACGAAAGTGATTCTTGAGACTCCACTTGAGACAATCAACTTAGAATTCGGATGCACGAAAGTGATATTTGAATTCTTTGATTGATGATTTACTTATCTTCAGCGTTGGGATAGATCTTGCACGAAAGCGAGGATTGGTCCCTGCATGATTGTTTGCACAAAAGTGAGATGATCCCTTTTTGAAGTAAATTAAGTCTTTATCATAATAAAATTAGCCTGACGACCTTTTTTTTATATCTAATCATTGAAATTAATGTGGATGAAACCCTATCCCAGTTTTTCTCTCTGATTATTTTCCTGTGTGTTTATCGATTTTTCACTTGCATCATATTCGATTAGCTTAGCTAGTAAGAAAATAATTATTTGGTACTTAACAATAAGGTATCTGTGGGATCGATACTTTTCTTTATTACTTTGAGTATCCGTGCACTTGCAGACACTACAAGTTTAGGGACAACAAGTTTTTGGAGCCGTGTTAGGAAGTGACAATAGCCCTGTATGCTAACACTTAGGTTTTGGCCGCGACACCTGAAATAAGTCTACCTACTTGTATTTATAAGTGTGTCCTTTCGGATCACAACAGGTGAGTTCTTTGACTATCTGAGAAAGTGTGGGATCTTATCCCAACTCACTCCTGCTGGAACACCTCAATAGAATGGGGTGTCTGTAAGGAGAAATCAAACCTTGTTGGACATGGTTCAATCTATGATGAGTAATGCAACTCTACCACCCTCATTCTGGGGTCATGCGCTTGAGATAGCTTATCTGATACTGAATAACGTTCCATCTAAGAGTGTCTCCAATATATCATACAAGGTATGGAGTGGGAGACACCCTAACCTCTCTTTTATCAGGATTTGGGGATGTGAAGCTTATGTCAAACATCAGGATTCTAACAAGCTATAACCTAGATGTGATATATGCGTGTTTGTGAGGTACCCTAAAGAAACTAAGGGTTACTACTTCTATGTTCCCACCGAGAACAAAGCTTTTGTTGCTAGGGATGCTATCTTTGTAGAGAGAATTTATCATGAAAGAAGTCAGTGGGAGGAATTTGACTTGGACTAGGTCCAAGTGCAACCACAAGACATAGAGATGGAACCTGAGCCACCTATATCGGTTGCTGGGCAACCTGAGGCTCAGACACAACCCCCACGTAGGTATGGGAGGATTCATCGTGCATCTGAGAGGTATGGGTCACTGCCGACCCAACATGATGGGATCTTCTTCATTGAGGATGAACCCAAGACTTATAATGAGGAAGTCAGTGGACCGGACTCCGAGAGATGGCTTGAGGCCATGCGATCCAAGATGGATTCCATGTTAGCTAACCAAGTTTGGGATTTGGTTGATCTACCTGATGGGGTAAAAACCATAGGGTGTAAATGGGTCTTCAAGACGAAGATAGACATGGATGGCAACATAGTTACCTATAAAGGTAGATTAGTGGATAAGGGATTCAAACAAGTCCACGGGGTGGACTATGATGAAATCTTGTCGCTGGTTGCCATGATCAAATCCATTCGGATACTGCTTGCTATAGCTGCATATCATGACTATGAGATATGGCAGATGGATGTGAAGACAGCGTTCCTTAATGGGAAGCTGACTGAGGATGTGTATATGTCACAACCTGATGGCTTCATCCATCCTGCAGAGGCTAATAAGGTCTGCAGGCTAAAGAGATCCATTTATGGATTAAAGCAAGCATCTCGAAGTTGGAATCTTCAATTTGATGAAGCCGTGAGAGATTATAGCTTTATCAAAAGCGAAGATGACGTCTGTGTATACAGAAAATTCAGTGGGATCTTGGTGACTTTTCTGGTCTTATATGTCGATGACATACTACTCATCGGAAATGACATCCCGAGTCTTCAAGCTGTGAAGACATGGTTAGGAAAGTCTTTCGAGATGAAGGGCTTAGGGTAGGCCGCCTATATCCTAGGCGTGAGGATCTACCGAGATAGATCAAAGAGGCTCCTGACCCTTAGTCAGAGTACCTACATTGATAAGGTCCTAGAGAGATTCAACTTGGAGCAATCCAATAAAGGATACCTTCCAGTGAGACATGGCCTTACTCTCTCAAAGAGCTAGTGTCCCACCACATAGGCTGAGAGGGATGACATGAGTTGAGTGCCCTATTCTTGGGCAGTGGGATCAATTATGTATGCAATGCTGTGTACTAGTCCAGATGTGGCTTATGCTGTTAGCATAACCAGCCGATATCAATCTAATCCAGGTTTGTAGCACTAGGTGACTGTAAAGAACATCCTTAAGTATCTGAGAAGAACTAAGGATCTGTTCTTATTCTATGGGGGACAGGAAGACCTTAGCATGCAGGGCTACATGGATGTGTCGTTCGAGTCTGACCCTGACGACTTCAGATCGCAGGCTGGCTATGTGTTCAAGATGAATGAAGGCACTGTATGCTGGAAGAGCTTGAAGCAATCCGCCATAGCTGATTCTACAATTAAGGATGAGTATGTGGCCGTTTCTGAGGTAGCCAAAGAAGCCGTTTGGATTAGGAAGTTCATTTCTGAACTTCAGATGGTTCCAAGTGAAATGGATCCCATTGAGCTCTACTGTGATAACAATGGAGCAGTTGCACAAGCCAACGAACCACGGACTCATCTAAGGTCCAAACACATACTCAGGAGATTTCACCTGATCAAAGAGATCATTGACAGAGGTGATGTCAAGATTAGCAGAGTTGACACAGAGAACAATCTGGCAAACCCATTGACCAAGGCTTTGGCACAGCAGAAGCATGATGGTCATGCTAGAGATATGGGATTGAGATTCCTCAACCTCTAGGTCTTATTGCAAGTGGGAGATTGTTGGTGCATATGCCCTATGACCTAGTTGTGGTCCATCTTTGTACTACTTGACATTGATACTCTTATATCATTCTGGCATTATTGTTATCTATGTTTGTCTACATCTGCGATTATGTACTTACATGGTAATGTCCTTGGAGACAGATTGGATATGTGCTCAAATAGTTATCCCCAGTCGATGTACCTGAGTGGATATGGGATAGCTCTAGTACTTGTGAGACTAGTATATTGGTTGGTTATGCTCGAGGCGATAATGCAAACATATGAGTATATCAGTGGTGGATATATTGGATCGACCCGCTGTGAGGCAATGACTTGGTGTCATGAGTTAACCTCACAAGTGATAGGAGATGTATTGATCCTTTGACTTGAGGTCATTGGCCATTCTATATGGTTAGGGACATGCTTTGATACAACCTAACACCTTGCCATAGTAGGGAGGTCATAACGGTTTTCATTGAGCATGTCACGACCCATAGGAGAAGGTCAATAGACAGATAGAGGATTTGCCCCTTCCTAGGGGAAGCTTGATATCCATGGAGCTCCTCTATGGTTCTATGACTGAATGTGTATGGCCATACCCAGGTGAGAACCTGATTTAGTCATAACCATGTGATTGGGTGAAAACAAGTGGTGACACACTTATCCAATTTGATATCAGTTCGGCAAAGAGACTGTAATTCATCTATACCTATTTGCGATAATGGGGATGTCGATATCGATATCCATTCCGATGACTTGGGTAGCAGCGATGCACTACTTGGTGCCACTCACTGCTTGTGGTGATCTTAGGTCAGCACTGCCAACGTCAGAGGAACCTACAGAGTTGCACACCTTGATATTCGAGTTCTCGTAATGATCAGGAAGCCTTATGATCGAGTTATTGGATAGCTCGGATCGATTTGGGAGATTTCATCAACTCCAATGGGCTTGATGAGATGGAAGAGAGTTATTAGAGCCAAACTTCATTTTTGACTATTGTTGGTCACATTTTGATTAGGGTTGCATTGGATTGGATCCAATTGCTTAATCAACCCATGTAATGAAGTTTGGGCTGGCTCATTACCCAATGAGGCCCAATAACAAGTTGTCATGAAGAAAGAATGGACTAAAGGGTATAATGGGGAGAAATCTCCACCCCATTGGCGCCTATGGGCATAATGGGGTGGAGTGGGCGATTTTGCTTCATATGGAAGCTAATGGCTCCTTGCCCCATTGTGCTTAGATAGAATGCTTGCCTCTATGGCAAGGCTTGAGACATCTAAGGCATGATAGACTCATTAGGTAAGTCTTGGGCGATTGTATGGGGTTTATGGAAAAGTCTTGGAGACTTACCAAAACCCTAACCCTAATTCACAACATGCAAACCCTAGCCGCATCTCTTCTTCTTGCGCCACCCTCTTATGTTGCCGCCCCTTGATCTATTTATACACTTGTATATGCGAGAGTAAAAAAATAACAATCAATTGGCGTGAGGAACATCGAAGGGGCAAGAGCAAACTTCAAGTGGTGCAAGTCTCTTCCACAAGGCCGCAAGCTAGTCTTCCTTCCTCCTCCTCTTGGCGAGAGTGAGGGAACTCCTTGGTGGCATCTCCTTCTTCCTCCTTCCTCTTGGCGCTTCTTTCTTTGAAGGTGGTGCAAGTGGTGTAGAAGGATCACAAGGCTTGGATCTTCTTCCCGAGTCTAGCACTAGGCGAGGAAGAAGGGAGCTCGAGGCATCCGTGTGTGTGAGATTGCAGAGGTCGCACGCTTGGGCGCCTACCTCGACATTGGCCTCATCTTGCTCCTAAGGTATTTTATATCTCATCATGTCGACTCTCTCACTTGATGATCTTCACTGGGTTTTTGGGACTGGCCTGTTTCCGGGATATTATTCTGCTGTGCAATGTATTTGTGTTGATATGACTCTAAAATTTGTAAAATATCCCCGGGGTTTCCCAATAAAAGTTCCATATGGACACATGAATGTAGTCATTTCTTGGTCTTCTAGATGAATTGGGATATTCAAAAATGTAGAAAAACCAGCATGAAAGTAGTAATAGGAGTTGTGTGCTAACCGTTTGAGCATCTAATATATAAAAGGCAGTGGAAAGTGATCCTTTCACGTAGCTTTATTCAGCTCATTGTTATCATTTTTTACCATGGAAACAGCGCCCCTCTAAGGTACAACATGGATCATACTAACCCACTAGCTGTCTGAAATAGGGTAAATGACTCCTACATCTAAAAGCTTCAATATCACCTTTTTTAGAACATCTTTCATACTCAGGTTGAGTCGGCATTGGAATTCAACAAAAGGTTTTCTTCCTAGTTCTAAAGAAATATAGTGTGAACAAATAGAAGAATCTATTCCTATGATATCTTCTAAGGAATATCCAATTACACTGTGATGTAATCATAATTCAGCAAGCAAAAGGTTATTTTGATTCTCTATCAAATTAGAATTCACAGTAATTGGTAGTGTTGAATTATAATCAAGGAATGCATAACTCAGATTTTGTGGTAATGATTTTAACTCTACCTTTTTAGAATTCACCCTTTTTTGTTCATCATGGAGCGGTTTCGATTTTACGGTTGTTGGGTCAATTTTTCTAGTGGAGTCTAGAAGTGTTATATTGGCTTTTGCCTCCTCATTTTGTTCTAAATCTCGATTTTCCAAAACACAAACCTCTAGAGGGTCCACCTTTGATCTGCTGAATTCATTCATATCAACAACATCATCTACAACATCAATGCTGCAGTAAGATCCTGGAAGACAAGGTTTCTTCATACTTGCAGATAAATCAAATTTGATATTTTCTTCACCAACAGTTAATGATAACTTCCCATTCTTTATGTCTATATTCGATCCTACTGTGGCAAGAAACAGTCTTCCTAAAATAATGGGTAGTTTGGCATCTTCTTCTATTTCCAGCACTACGAAATCAACTGTAATGAAGATGTTAACAACTTTAATAGGGACGTCCTCCAAAATTCTAGATGCATTGTGCTTGGATTGATCAACGAGCAGTAGTGAGATCATCATGTCCTTTACATATCCAATATCTAGCCTCATGCAAATAGAAGAGGGCATTAGGTTTATGTTTGCCCCTAAATCACAAAGGGCATTCTCAAAAGATAAATCTCCTATTTGGCAAGGAATTGAAAACCTTCTAAGGTCCTTTAATTTCTATGGGATCTTGTTCTGGATTATGGCACTACACTCTTTAGTGAGTGCAACTATACCATGTTCTTCCAATTTTCTTCTATTAGTCAGGATGTCCTTTAAAATTTTGGCATACGTTGGCACTTGCGCTAGAGCATCAGTGAAAGGTATATTTACATATAATTTATTCAAAACTTCTAAGAATTTACCAAACTATCGATCAAGCTTTGCTTTCCTAATCGCTGAGGAAATGGGATGGGGGGTTTGTAAGGAGGTAGTGGAATGGTCACTAATTCATTTCCCTTAGCTTATTTTTCATCTTGCATCTCCTCAATTATGTTGTTTGCATTAGGTACTTTAGGTGATGTATCTTTAGTATCAAGGTTAGGCATCTTGGGGCTTTCTAGTTGCTTTCCACTTCAGGTAGTGATAGCATTGCAAGTCTCTCTAGGATTCATGTTTGTCTAAGATGGTAATTTACCATAAGGTCTAACCAAAGAAGTTGTTATGTTGTATAATTGAGTGTCTACGCTCTTACTATGAGCTTCAATGGCATCGATCCTTGATGTCATCCGTTGCAAAATTTCATTGAAATTGTCATTAGTCTTTATCTGAGAAGAAATAAAATTTTCCATTATGGACTCTAATTGTGTCTTATGGGGCTAGGGTTGAGCATATGGCCTTGATTGAAATCTAGGGGGTGGTCTATAATTTTGTTAAGGAACAGGATTCGTATTGGTTCTATAGAAGAAGTTGGGGTGATTTCTCCAACCTAGCTTGTATGTACTTGAAAATGGATCTAATTGAGGTCTTGGATTAAAATTCACTATAGAATTAGCTTGTTCTCTAATTGTGTCATGAGAAATGCCCAACTGAAATTTAGTGAAGGTGTGTCCTATCAATCCACATATCTCATAAGAAGAAACATTTGCATCAACAGAGTTCATATTAATAGAATCAAATTTGCGTGAAATGTTTGCAAATTCACTATTATCTGATTATCGTTTTTCCTTCAATTCTTCAAGAATCCTCTTTCAGCGAAATGTTCGCTCTATTGCGTGGTCAAGATTATATAAGTCTTCTAATCCTCCTAACCGAAGACTTCTATGCATAAAAATAACTAATTGGTAAAGTAAAAGTAAATAACAAAAGTAATAGGAGAAAACTTAGTCTATCAATTTTTAGAATATTTTGATATTGACAAAATACCAATCTCTGGCAACAGTGGTGATAGGGGCCCGCAAGTGCACAGTTCTACCCCGTAATAAAAAGTATTGATCCCATAGGGACTAGCGGGTTAATTACTAACTGATCAGTTTATTAATAGCTAGGTGGTCAAATAGTGATGGGAATGACTAGTATCCTAATGCAAGAAAGTAAATCAGAGCAAATTAAGTGCAAACAAGGGTGTGAAACTCTTGAGAGAAGATCGGGGTTTTAGGTTTCACCACACTAAAGAATAATGGAAAGATAATGCTAAGTGTTTAAATTCGTTTATTATAAGTTCTTAAGGAAATTCTCCCTAGAGTACAGATCGTTCTCTCTTAGGCAACGATCTGGTATCTAACTTAACCCAAGTCTCCTACTCTCATGGCTTACTAGGTTAAGCAGAGCCATTGGGTTTCATGAACAATTATTAACTCATCAAGTAATTTTGACCTACTTTCGTGATCGAAATTACAAGTTCAATCTAAGGGGTTCTGACATTAAGTTCACCTCTTAGTCCATCCCACAATGTCTAAAACATATGTTGTTGGTGTATATGCTGTCTATCTTATATACTATTTGACATTGATATCTTATATATCATTATGGCATTGTCATTATTATGCTCTATTTACATCTACGATTATGCACTTTCATAATAATATCCCTAGAGGCAGATTGTATTTGTGCTCAAACTCTATCCCCAATCAAGTACCTAAGTGGATATGGGACAGCTCTAATAGATGTGAGACTGGTATATAGGCAGGTTAGGCACGATGTGCTAATGCAGACATATGAGTATATCAGTGGTGGATATACTGGACCGACCCGCTGTGAGGCTCTAACTTGGTGTCATGAGTTAACCTCACAAGTAACAGGAGATGTATTGATCCTTTGACTTGATGTCATTGGCTTTTCCATATGGTTAGGGACATGCTTTGATACAACCTAACACCTCACGATAGTTGGAAGGTCATAACGGTTGTCATTGAGTATGTCACAACCCATATGAGAAGATCAATGGACAGATATAGGATTTGCCCCTTCCTAAGTGAAGCTTGATATCCATGGGCCCCCCTATAGTTCCATAACTGAAAGTGTATGACCATACCCAGGTGAAAATCTAATTTAGTCACGACCATGAGATTGGGTGAAAACAAGTGGTGACACACTTGTCCAATCGGATATTAGTTTGGTAAAGGGACTATAATGCATTAGTACCTTGTTGTGATGATGGGGATGTCGATGTCGATATCCATTCCAAAGACTTGGGTAGCAGTGATGCACTGCTAGGTGCCGCTCACTGCTTTTGATGACATAAGTTCTTCGCTGCCAACGATAGAGGAACCTACAGGGTCGCACACCTTGATGCTCGAGTTTTCATATTGATCAGATCGCCTTCGGATCGAGTTATTTCAAAACTTGCATCTAGTTGGGAGATTTCATCAGTGCCAATGGGCCTGATGAGATGGAAGATGCTTATTGGAGACAAATTTTATTTTTGGCATATTGACCAAAATTAACCATAGTTAGCCTCATTTGACATTGGGTTACATTGGATTAGATCTAATTACTTGGTTAACATGCATAATGAAGTTTGGGCTAGGCCCATTACTTAATGGGGCTTACTAATAAGTTGTCAAGAAGAGATAATTAGGTTAATGTTGGGGTATGCCCTTAAGGCTAATGATTGAGGCCTTGGGATTGTATCAGTATCATGTATAAACTTTTATGTTTATAAAGGCATGGTTGTTATTCAGTTTGTTACATTGTCTACTGCAATAAGTGTATTTCTGAA
>JANTFE010008769.1:581-18551 GCA_027562315.1 Costus pulverulentus
GACTTTCACGTAGCGCTCACGGAGGTGATATCGCATCTCTGCCCACTCGGTGATCGGGGGAAGAGCTTGCTGCGCATTTAGGCGCTCCACGTTTTCCCAATGTAAATGTGTAGGTCCTTCAAGCAAGGTGCGCACATACCTAACACGGGAGTGGGCCGGAAGCCCTATAAGGTCGGAGTGTGCATCAATGGACGCTACCTAGTCAAGAAACTCGGTGGGGTCAAGACCACCCTTGAAAGGCACGGGGGTATGCCGAATATAACGATGGAAGTTGTCGTCCGTCCGAGGACGCTCGACACGGGTGTGGGCAAGGGTACGGGGCGCGGCCCAAGCATGGCCGAAGTTCCCATCGGGCTGAGGACCTTGCGCAGCCCAAACGTCATCATCATCAAGCGGGTTGTCACCGGGGATAGGGTCCCTAAGGGCCTCGTACGGCCGTGTGCGACCCCATTCCTCCTCTTGGGCACGCCCCTTCCGAAGATGGGAATTAGCCCCTTCCGAAGGCTGGACCGACTCTTGGGTTTCGGGGATGGTTTTCGGGTATTGGGACGATATGATTTGAGACCGCGTAGTCACCATGCAC
The DNA here is from genome assembly GCA_027562315.1 of Costus pulverulentus. Lineage (NCBI taxonomy): Eukaryota > Viridiplantae > Streptophyta > Magnoliopsida > Zingiberales > Costaceae > Costus > Costus pulverulentus. The sequence continues at coordinate 1,165 of JANTFE010008769.1, forward strand.
ATACAAGGGGGACACGACTAATGTGAAATGCTGAAAACACCGAAAGGATGCAGAAATTTGCAATGCGATGGTGAGGGATCGTGCGGATGATAAGAATCGAACGCGCAACGTCCTCTGATACAAGAATTGATGTAGCAACTAATAGGTGAGGGGGTCCTAAAGCCGTACTCTAGGGTTTTACACAATGCGCAATAAAACGGGAGAGGGTCGTGCGACGAGGGAAGAGAAAACGCGATGGAAAAGTGTAGCGAATCCGGTAGAAAGCACGACGAAATAGCGACGAGTACGATTAGGGCAACACGAATGCGAATGAAGTGAATAGTACCCAACTAAAATAATGCAACACACTAACCTTGTGGCAATTTTAGGAATTTCATGCAACTCACTTAGCACGTTTAAGCGTAGCTCGCATTGGGGGCTGCGGTTTCGCGCAATTTAGCTCGCGCGCCTATGAAGCTGAAACAAAACAACAACAAGAGATCCGACCACGCCACCAATGGCGGATGGCCGGTGGTGAAGAATCGAAGAAAACCATAGCGAAGGAATGCGATGAAATCGTAAAGAAAACAGGCGAACCTGACCCATCAGAAAGGTAGGATTTACTTCTTATAAAGCGGGGAACACAAGCTGGAAACACGTCGAGTCGAGACACTGGTCGCTGACTCTTACAAACTCCGAAGGCGAAGCGAGCTCACCCTCCACACAAGCTAGAAGCTCTCTTGCACACCGGGAGATCTCTATCTCTAAGAGAACTAACTAACATACTAGCCCCACCTCCTCTTTTCTAGAATAAGAGGGATGGGAACAAACAAATTACATAAGAGACAAGGAACTTTAACCACCTAACAACTATTGCAGGCCACTAAAGTAGTCAAGCTGCAACTACAAGACAAAGATTAACAAACTACTACCTAATATTCTTTGAAGCAAGTAGCACGACCCTGCGTCTTCGTACGAGGGCGGCTTAGATGCGCTCGGAGCACATGGCGACAAAACAGCAGAATTTGGACGTTGTGGGCTGAGTTACCACCATGGCGGCTCGATCTTGGGCAGAGTTACTGATGAGATTGAGCGGCCCACTTGGGGATGGGTCCTCAGGCAGTTGGCTCGTAGTGTCCTTGGGTTGAGTCGCATCGGTTTGGGTGGAAAGGCGGCTAACGACACCCATGAAATGATCCGGAGGCTTGCTCTAGCGTTGGGATCGCCAGATTAGCACCTTGTTGGGCTCCTTTGGATCATCATGAGGTGGAGCAATAAAGTAGGGGGGCTGGTGCACGTCGAAATGGGGTCGTCGGGGCCTGATCTGATCTTTGGAGGCGAACACGGCCTACCCGTGTCGGTGGTCATGTGCGTGTTCGGACACTGTAGGTTCCATCGCGGAGATTACGGCCGGGTGCACGGGCGTGTTGCGGGCTGTATTCGCGTCCGCAGCGTGGCTGGACCGTGTCACTGCCGTGCTTGTCTTCACGGCCTGGCTATGTTGGGGCGGAAGGTCGGGGCCGTAGTCCGCTTTTCGGGCCGTAATGTTGGGCCCAAAATCCACAGAAGGTTGCGTCACGGCCGTGCTGGTCTTCACGGCCTGGCTGTGTCCGATTGGTTTGGTGCAGCGCCAAACACGGTTGTGGGAACGGGCGTGCAGAGGGGTTGCATACTCGTCACGGGCATGACCGCCATCACGGCCTGGCCATGTCGGGGTTTGAGAAACTTCGATCGCGCTGAAAATCACGCTGTATCTTCCCCACGTCCTGTGGAGTATTCCCAAGTGCCTTCTAGGGAGTTTGGGCCGTCCTCAAGTGTGTTCATAGGCCCGTTTGCTCCTGCATCACATGACCTAGCCGAAACCTAGGGTGGCTTCTAGGGTTTCCCTAGAAGCATATCTAGGGTTTGGAAGCTAGGGTTAGGGTTGGCACACCTCACCCCTCATGGTGGCACATCCCCTCAATCGGCTTGACCTTAGGTGTAATTATACGTGGAAGGAGAGGATCGAATCAAGAAATCATTCACTCCCAAGGAGAAATGAAGGAGAAATTGAAACGGCAGTGACAGGGTTCCATCCATCACCGAGAGGTGTTGTACTCCACAAGTGCACGGATACTCGAAGTAATAATTAAGATATCGAACCACAGAGACCTTGTTGTTACGTACTGATTAATTGAGTTTTCACTAGCTAAGCAAATCGAGAATCGTGAAAATAGTAATCGAATGAGTATTGGAGAAAATGAGAATGAGAGAATTGGCACTAGTGGTTCATTCATCTTGATATTTATGACTAGTCATGATTGAAGATTCATCAATTTATTTTTGTCATGGTTAAGATATAATTCACTTGAAAATCAAACTAACTCACTCTCGTGCAATTAATTTACAAAGAACAATCCTCACTCTCGTGCAAGATTAATTCGATGCTAAGTATAAGTGAATTTTGGTTAAAGAGATTAAGAATCACTCTCGTGCATTCCATCTCAATACCAAGATCTCAAGTGAAACTAAGCACTCTCGCACCTGAGTTTCATAGGTTTTGCTTAAGGTTTTCTAACAATCTAACTTCTATCTCTAGCATGCTTTCATGTCTGAAACAATAATAATTTCCAGGTCATAGCATTAACAAGAAATTAACTTCTAAAACCTAAAGACAAGAACACAACCAATCTCTTGCGATGAGTTCTTATTATAAATTCCAGGGTTCCAAGTTCTATGATATCATCTTCTCAGTCCATAGCATAAAACTCCAAAACATGTTAATGCATGATACTTAAAAATGATTAAAGGCATTAATCACTGAAGCAAAATAACCATAGCAAAGATATATAGATGTAGAAAAGTTCTCTAGTCATTGAAATATCAAGAGAATTACACCCCCCAAGTCCCAAGAGGAAATTAAGCTAGCATGACAGAAGATTCGCAGTGAAACATAGTTTTTGAATTATTAGAGACAGTAAAGTGGGAGTAAGAATTACCAAACAAGGTTGCAACAGAATTGCAACCCGAAATTTCGGCATGATAACGGTAGTATTTTCTTAGATAAGCAAATCGCATAGGTGTATCAATAACAATCATCAACAAATCTCATGACACATCCAACCCATAGCATCAAACTAGAATATCAGATATCAAATATCAACTATAACCATATCGAATAGAGAGTATAGCAAATCATCCAAATATGTCGGTACAACAAAATCGAAATCAAATAACAACAGCGATTAAGATCAGCATGAATTAGTGAGCTCAAATAAGCACAAGAATATGAATGAGATACTCACAAAATCCTACTCATCTGAATGCGTCTCCTCCTCGTCTTCTTCCGTTGGGGTAGCAGCCATGGGATCGTGAGAAGCTCCCTCACCTGCATCACTGTAGATACCACCTCTCCTGGGATCTTCGTAGTTAAAATGATCATAGAGGAAATTCCCCATGTCCTCTATATAGTTTCCCAACGCCTTGATATCCATGTGAATGTGACTTATCTGCTCATGTATTCCTCCTATGCCTCCCATCACCCTCTCCATACGCTGCTCTTGCCAATACAACTGTGCAGTGATAGTCTGAAACCCTGGGTCTCGGTAACTCTACCAATCTCTCTGATCTGGGGCTGCGTGATGTGAGGATGATCCGGCAGCTCCCTGAGGCGGTGGCTCAGTGACTCTAGGTGGAGAGGAGTCAATTCCTATACCAAGTGGTCATCACCCCAAGTAGGAGGTGGTGGTGGCAAAGATGTCTCCGGTGCAGGTGTAGCATAAGGTATACAGCTTGGTGACAACTTCCAATTTTCAAGGTTCTGCACTGAGGTCCGTTCGGGGTTAGGCAATGGCAACATGGGAAGCCCAAGCTATAGGATCAAACAATATGTATCTCCATCATGCTGAATCATCTTCATTGCCATGCATGACTCAATATCTATCCTTGAATTTCCTCTAGCAACCTCGATCCCATAGGGCGCAATCCCTAGATGTAGTGCTATAGGAGTAAGAAAACCTCCTATCACTATAGCTCCCTTCTTGGCCCTTGACACTTTACTCAGGTGTCTCATGAAAAAGAAAGCTATATCCACTGTGTAACCATGAAGCATACTCCAAAGCAGGAATAACTCCGCATGAGTGACAATACCATCGCTGTCCCCTCGCCCGAATATGGTGTGCGAGAATGCGGTGGCATATCTGATGCAGGGGTTTGACATTCTTGAGGCTCTTGCTGTTGATGCTGAAAATCTGCTGTCTAATGATATCTGGATCCAAAAGATATGCTCCATGAATCCAATGGGTGGCTCTGTGCATCCCTTCCATGGGAAGTGAAATACACGCCGAATTTCCTTGAAAGAGAGTCTCCTCTCTTCATTCATCATCCTAAATCTGATCTCTCCTTCAGCTGTGTGATCCATGTATTCCTCCCAACTTACCTCCAGGCTACTACGAAATTGTAGAATAACAGGTAAGAATGTTTCAGGCGTCATTTCAAAAAATTCTCTCAAACCCATTCTGTTATACATCCAAAACACATCATCTTTCAATCCAAGGGTCTCTAAAGTTCTAACATCATTGTATTTTGTTTTTACAATGCGTCGAGCAAGTACCATGTTGTATCTTAGCTCTTGCTCCTCATCTCGAAACATGATACCGAACGGATTCGGTGGTGGCATTGGAGATTCAGCGAGGGCTTTCCCTTTTTTCTTTGATAACGTTTTCTTGGGAGCTGCCATGATATCGTGCAAGAGAAATAAATCACAACTAAGGAAAAATCAAGAGCTGAAAATGTTACCAAAGGTCGTGCGCGGCTGGAAGCAGGGTTGGTTTTCACGCTTCAAATCTGGACTTCTGGTAGAAGATCGAGCTTCGAATTCTCTTGGGGTATGATCTCCTTCCTCCCTTGAAGATCTCTGAGCCTGGAAGCAAGCCAATCGTCGCTCGGATGGGGAGAATCGAGGGGGGCAAAATCGCAGCAGAAAACCTTCAGCGCACATGAAAACGAGCTCGATCGAGCTTGAAATCGTCAAGATATTCGCTTGGAATCGGATGAAAGTTGTAGAGAGAAGTCGTATGAAGCCTAGGGAAGCGAAAGCTCAAAGAAAAACACAAGGTTGGCGCGAAATCGGGCGAAGAAGTTCAAAGAACAGTGCACCAAACCCTAAATATGGCATGTGAATACGTGGGGTCGGACGCAAATACGGTACCACTTGAGGAATACGGCAGTGCCGTATAATGTGATGGAGGCAGTAGCCCTGCCCTGAGGAGATCTGCTTGGGCTAAAAGGAAACCCCTCCGATATGGGCTCCCTTAGGGTCCCCTCTCTTGCATTGCATTTAGGATAGTTTACCTTTTCAATAAAGTCATGCACCATGTAGTCATTTATGGCATGTCCAATTGTAGTAGGTTGTGCATTGTAAGTCATGAGTTTTTATGTAACCTTGCATCATAGTAGGGTAGTACATGCATGCATTAGGACATATATTTGGCAGGTACTCAAGCTAGGAATCGGCTCAAGCTTCACTCAAGACCCACTCACCAAGTTCAGCTTAAGAAAGGAAAGGAGAATTCAAAGCCAACTTCACTTCAAACCATGGATCAACTAAATTGCTAGCTCCACTTCCATCTTTGTTGAGCGCAACTTCAATGAGGAAATCAGCCAACTCAGCTCTCATCCATTCAAATATGCGCCAGCCCAAGAGGAGAAATAATTCAAAATCAGCCATCAAGATCCACAATCAACGGAGTGCAATTATTGGGAGTTTCCAACAATGTTTACCACCCACACAAGAATGGAAGTTTTCTCACATTTCAAGGATGCTTCATGCGCAAGAAAGATTCAAAGATTTGCAGCCTCGTCCACATCATGAACGCCAGCCTTTGCCAACCCAACGCATTCAAGAAATTACCAAAGAAAGAGCACCAAGTTTGGAAGCTATTCAATGAAAATTTCGCCAGCCCCTTTGCTTGCAAAATTTGAAATTATCACCATCTTTGTAAGGGGCACATGGATCAAATGTCAATCTTGCCCTAGCTCTTCCCCTTGCCTATAAATGTATCCTTTCTTACATGTATTCGCAGCTCTTGAAGAAATAAGAATTTGTCTACTAGTTTCCTAGATAAACTTTAGTGTTAGTGTAGTGTTATCCAAGGCCGACTCTCTCTTCTCTTCCAACTTCTCCACCGAACCTCAAGAAGATCTCCTCATCTCTTAAAGTGCGCAACTCAAGGAGTTCCCTTCACCCTCGGTTTGGAGCAACCTTGAAGATGAATCCATCAACCTTCGGCCATATGGAAGCATCAACACTCTCGGATAAGTTCCTTCTCTAAACTCTTCACTTTGCTCAAGAACTCTTCCCTACACTAAATTTTGGCTGTTTAAATCTGTAGCATGCGCTTGGTGCGGATTCAGGAGGGGCGCTCCCCCTCTTTTCCCTTCTCCCCCTTCTCTTTAGTCGAATCTATGTTTAGCAAGGGAATTTGTGAGCCTAATCTCCCCCTTGATCTGTTATTTGTATTAAAATCCGTGGCTTGTACGGATTTATCTGTGATTGCTTGTAAGCTCCACCCTACACCTTCCATCAGAGTTGGACCGGTGAAGATCGAGACGTACAGTCCTTCTATTCTGAAGGACTGCTCTGTAAGTTTACTTCCAGCAAGTTTAATTCCTGCATTTACTACTTTCAGTAGTTGTAATCTCAGATTTTTCCTTACTACTATAAAATACAAAAAAACTAGTTTTCAAATATCGTTAGTTAACAGCGGATTTCTTTATTATCTACATATTATCAAAACCGGTTTTCAAACTCGTTGTTTGAATGTTTTATACCCCCTGTCCTACATCAGCTTGGTATCAGAGCTTAGGCTCTTAGACAAGATTTTAAGCCTTAAAACTTAATTTTCTACTTCTAAGCGGTCTTTGGAACTAGGTGTTTGAAAGAACTTGACTACGTACTTATCTATCATTTGCCCTATTTTCAAAACCTGTATTTTTTCAAAACACCTATGCAAACCCGGTCTAAAACTCAACAATAGGAACAAAATCCCCCAATGGATCATGCTGCCATGAATGAGAAGTTTGAGTTCTTGACTGAGCAAATAGGGACCCTTACCCGAAACCTTAACCAACTTACCACTGAGTTCCATGATTTTAGGGAAAGGTCATCTAACCATGCTAGTGAACCACCACCTAGCCCTCATCATGTAGACACCCAACAACCACCTGCGTGGAATGGGCATCAAACCCCAACCCGTGCAGGCACCCAACCTATGTGGAATGGATATCCTAATCCAAACCATGTAGGAACCCATCCTCAACCGACATGGAATGGATACCCCAATCCAAACCATGCGAGAACCCACCAACCAACTATGTGGAATGGACCTCCTACTCAAACCCCACCTCAACCTAGATTTAGGGAGGATGATGTGCACCGCGCCATCAAACTCAATCCACCAACCTTCAATGGCTCTTTAGAACCCCGAGACTTCTTGGATTGGACAACCAAGCTCGAACAATATTTCGAGTGGGGAATGATCCCTGAGCACAGCAAAGTCCGACTTGCAAAGTGCCTTCTTGAGGGAAATGCTAGGTTGTACTGGACCAATGTAGAGAACAACCAAGAGAGATCCAACCTACCTCCTATAGACACTTGGCTAGAAATGCGCCAACAACTTAAACTGAAATATGTCCCCTCATATTTTCAGAGTAAGTTGTTTGACCAAGCCTCTAGCTTAACCCAAGGATCCATGACTGTTGACCAATACACTACTAGCTTTGAGGAATTCCTCCTTAGGGGAAACCCAGGAGAAAATCCCCTATTCACCCTTAGCAGGTATAAGAATGGTTTCCAATCTGAGATTAGAAAGAGCCTTACCTATTACCAAATAGACTCCATAGAGGTTGCCCATCTTAGAGCCAAGGAAATAGAGCAAGAACTTAAGGTTGCCTTTAGGAAAGAGTTTAGTGCCTCTAGACGAAGTCCTAGACCAACCCAACCCCAAAGCTCTAGTACTCCTAAACCCAAGCCCTCTAGTTATCCAGAACCATCTAGGGTCAAATGCCATGGTTGCCAACAATATGGACACTACATGAAAGACTGTCCTAAAAGGGTCTTATACTTAGGTGAGCAAAACCAAACCCCTAGACTTGAAGACATTAATGACCCAGATTCTGACTGCCAAATCCTAGAAGACAATGAATATGATAGTAGTGAGGAGCCTACCCAAAATACCTTAGGAGTTGTTAGGTGTACTCTAATCAAACCCTCACCCACTGATGATTGGCAAAGAACTAGTATCTTCCATACCTATACGAAATGCAATGGAAACATGCGCAAAGTAGTGATAGATGGGGGTAGTAGTCTCAACGCTGTCTCCCACTCTACTGTTACCAAGTTCAAACTTAAGATAGAGTCTCACCCAACCCCTTATAGCATCTCATGGGTCAACTAGTCAAGTGTGCCAGTAACCCATAGGAGTCTAGTTCCCTTACAGTTTGGTACCTATGAAGGGCAAATTTGGTGTGACTTTATCACTATGGACGTCGCTCAAGTCCTTCTAGGCAGACCATGGCTATATGACATGGATGTAGTCCACTACGGTCGGACCAACACCTATGTCTTTAGTCATTTAGGTCAAAAGATCAAGCTGAAACCTTCTATGCCTAGAGAGCTTAAAGCCTCAACCAATAAGGGAAAAATAGAAGAAACCAAACCCAGTCAACCAACCCTTCAGCTCATGAGGCCTAAGGATTATAAACCTGACCAACCCTTGTTTACCTTAGTCCTCAAGGAACTCAACCAAGAGGAAAAAAGTAAGCCACCCCCTGAAGTAGAAACCCTCTTAGAACAGTATAGTGAACTTACCCCTGAGGAACTACCCAAAGGACTTCCACCTCTTAGGGACATCCAACATGCTATAGATCTCGTCCCAAGATCAACACTACCTAACTTGCCCCACTATAGCATGAACCCTACCGAACACCAAGAACTTAAGAGGCAAGTAGATGACCTATTAGAGAAAGGGCACATAAGAGAATGTCTTAGCCCATGCGCCGTGCCTGCTCTACTCACCCCTAAAAAGGATGGCAGTTGGCGCATGTATATAGACTGTAGAGCCATAAACAAAATTACAGTCAAGTATAGGTTTCCTATTCCTAGACTTGATGACAGGCTAGACATGTTAGTTGGCTCTAAATGGTTTAGCAAGCTTGACTTAAGAAGTGGATACCACCAGGTTAGGATAAGGCTAGGTGATGAATGGAAGATAGCTTTCAAGACCAAAGATGGTCTCTATGAATGGTTGGTCATGCCTTTTGGCTTGACTAATGCTCCTTCCACATTCATGAGACTCATGACCCAAGTCTTAAAGCCTTTCATTGGAAGATTCCTTGTAGTCTACTTTGATGATATCCTCATATATAGTAAGACTAAAGAGGAACACCTAGAGCACCTTAGGAAGACCCTTGACCTTCTTAAGGAAGAGCAACTCTATATCAATCTAAAGAAGTGCTCCTTTTTGTCCCATAGTGTGATCTTCTTAGGATTCATAGTGTCTGAGCATGGCCTTCAAGCCAACCCATCCAAGATCCAAGCCATCATAGACTGGCCTGAACCTAAGACCATCACTGAAGTCAGAAGCTTCCATGGCCTAGCTACCGTCTATAGGAGATTCATAAGGAACTTCAGCTCTATAGTGGCACCTATCACTAGTTGCCTAAAACAAGGTGAGTTCTCATAGACAAAATCTGCTAGCAAGGCTTTCCTAGAACTTAAGGATAAGATGAACACTGCCCCGGTCCTTAGACTTCCTGACTTCAATAAAGTCTTTGAGGTAGATTGTGATGCCTCTGGAGTTGGCATAGGGGGAACCCTAAGCCAAGAAGGTCATCCCATAGCCTTCTTTAGTGAAAAACTCAATGAGGCAAAGCAAAAATACTCTACCTATGACAAAGAGTTTTATGCTGTAGTTCAGGCTCTAAGGTATTGGAGACATTACCTCATCCATAGGGAGTTTACTCTTAATAGTGACCACCAGGCCCTCTCCTATCTAAGTGCTCAGAAGAAGTTAAACTCAAGACATGCCAAGTGGGTTGAATATTTACAACAGTATACTTTTGTGCTTAGACATAAATCAGGATCTAAAAATAAAGTAGCAAATGCCCTTAGTAGAGTAACTTTACTTTTGAATAAATTGCATGTTGAAGTTACTTGTTTTGATTCCATAAAAGATGCTTATTTTGAATGTCCTGATTTTTCTGCCTTATATGCTGACCTTAGTCAAGACCCATTAAGTCACCATCTCTACACCCTTAGGGATGGGTATCTCTTTCTTGGACCAACCCTTTGTGTGCCTAAGACATCCATCCGAGAGTTCCTTGTTTGGGAATTACACGGAGGCGGGTTTGCCGGGCACCATGGTCGAGATAAGACCCAAGCCCTTGTAGAGGAACGGTTCTACTGGCCGAACCTTTTGCCAGGATGTAGCTAAGGTTGTGAGACATTGTAGGACTTGTCAGCTCACCAAAGTCCATAAGCACAACCTTGGCCTATACACTCCCTTACCCCCCCCCCCCCCCCCCCCCCCCCCCCCCCCCCCCCCCCCCCCCCCCAAGCTCCTTGGCAGGACCTTAGTATGGATTTCATTTTAGGACTACCCCGAACCTCAGCCAAACATGACTCTATATTTGTGGTAGTTGATAGGTTTACTAAGATGGCCCATTTTATCTGCACCAAAACCATTGATGCCTCCCATGTTGCTAAACTCTTCTTCAGGGAAGTTGTCAGGCTTCATGGGACACCCTTGACCATAGTGTCTGATAGAGACCCTAGGTTTGTAAGCCATTTTTGGAGAACCCTATGGACTCTTATGGGAACAAAACTCAAGTTCTCCACAGCCTACCACCCCCAGACGGATGGGCAGACTGAAGTGGTCAACCGATCACTCGGGAGTATCCTTAGAAGTCTGGTAAGTGAACACCCCGATAATTGGGATAAACTCTTACCCACTGCCGAATTTTCCTACAATAGCACAGTCAACAAGACCATAGGGCTTTCCCCTTTCCAAGCCAACCATGGGTATCAACCCAACAAGCCAATAGATCTCTTCACTCTACCCAGACACTTCAAGACCTCCTTACCTGCTAGTGACGTTGTTTTACATACTTCACAAATGCATACTGAAATACTTTCTAAAATGCTAGAATCTGTTAACCAATACCGCGAAGCTGCTAATAAACGTCTCCAAGAAAGGTTATTTTCCACAGGCGATAAAGTGATTCAGTGAGTATGCGAAGAACGCATCCATGGGATGGAGCGAAAGCTGGAAGCAAAAGGACTAGGCCCCTTTACCATCGTAGGCAAAATCAATGACAATGCCTATGTCCTCGACCTGCCACCTGAACTGGGGATCCCCACCACTATCAACGTGGAAGATCTCACTCTCTATCATGAGCCCCTTTCCATACCAGAACCAGATGACACCCATAAACTGGAGAATGAGGCTATTCTCGAAGACCAAACCAGGCTCACCACTGATGAGGTACAAATGTTTTACCTAGTTAGACTCATTAATGGTGAGGAGGTGTGGCTTCTGAGTCAGAGCTAGCTATTGCTACCCCTGAGTTACTCCAAGGGTACAAGGATAATTCTCCAGAGGAGAATTCTTCCAACCTGACGAGAACTGATGGAGGCAGTAGCCCTGCCCTGAGGGGATCTGCTCGGGCTAAAAGGAAACCCCTCCGATATGGGTTCCCTTAGGGTCCCCTCTCTTGCATTGCATTTAGGGTAGTTTACCTTTTCAATAAAGTCATGCATCATGCAGTCATTTATGGCAAGTCCAATTATAGTAGGTTGTGCATTGTAAGTCATGAGTTTTTATGTAACCTTGCATCATAGTAGGGTTGTACATGCATGCATTAGGACATATATTTGACAGGTACTCAAGCTAGGAATCGGCTCAAGCTTCACTCAAGACCCACTCACCAAGTTTAGCTTAAGAAAGGAAAGGAGACTTCAAAGCCAACTTCACTTCAAACCCTGGATCAATTAACTTGCTAGCTCCACTTCCATCTTTGTTGAGCAACTTCAATGAGGAAATCAGCCAACTCAGCTCTCATTCATTCAAATATGCACCAGCCCAAGAGGAGAAAGAATTCGAAATCAGCCATCAAGATCCACAATCAAAGGAGTGCAATTATTGGGAGTTTCCAACAATGTTTACCGCCCACACAAGAATGGAAGTTTTCTCACATTTCAAGGATGCTTCATGCGCAAGAAAGATTCAAAGATTTGCAGCCTTGTCCACATCATGAACGCCAGCCTTTGCCAACCCAACACATTCAAGAAATTACCAAAGAAAGAGCACCAAGTTTGGAAGCTATTCAATGAAAATTTCGCCAGTCCCTTTGCTTGCAAAATTTGAAATTATCACCATCTTTGTAAGGGGCGCATGGATCAAATGTCAATCCTGCCCTAGCTCTTCCCCTTGCCTATAAATGTATCCTTTCTTACATGTATTCGCAGCTCTTGATGAAATAAGAATTTGTCTACTAGTTTCCTAGATAAACTTTAGTGTTAGTGTAGTGTTATCCAAGGCCGACTCTCTCTTCTCTTCCAACTTCTCCACCGAACCTCAAGAAGATCTCCTCATCTCTTAAAGTGCGCAACTCAAGGAGTTCCCTTCACCCTCGGTTTGGAGCAAGCTTGAAGATGAATCCATCAACCTTCGGCCATATGGAAGCATCAACACTCTTGGCTAAGTTCCTTCTCTAAACTCTTCACTTTGCTCAAGAACTCTTCCCTACACTAAATTTTGGCTGTTTAAATCTGTAGCTTGCGCTTGGTGTGGATTCAGGAGGGGCGCTCCCCCTCTTCTCCCTTCTCCCCCTTCTCTTTAGTTGAATCTAGGTTTAGCAAGGGAACTTGTGAGGCCTAACCTCCCCCTTGATCTGTTATTTGTATTAAAATCTGTGGCTTGTACGGATTTATCTGTGATTGCTTGTAAGCTCCACCCTACACCTTCCATCAGAGTTGGACTGGTGAAGATCGGGACATACAGTCCTTCTATTCTGAAGGACTGCTCTGTAAGTTTACTTCTAGCAAGTTTAATTCCTGCATTTACTGATTTCAGTAGTTGTAATCTCGGATTTTTCCTTACTACTATAAAATAAAAAAAAAACTAGTTTTCAAATATTGTTAGTTAACATCGGATTTCTTTATTATCTACATATTATCAAAACCGGTTTTCAAACTCGTTGTTTGAATGTTTTAGACCCCTTGTCTTGCATCATAATGGCTACAGGTTCTGCGAAGGAAAACGCGATAAATACGGCACCGTGTATTCTCTCACGATGGTGCCGTATAACGCAAAAACTCTCTGTTCAAATCTTTCCAAACACACGGCACCGTGCAAATGCTCACGGTACCGCCGTGAAATCACAAAAACTCTCTGTTCAAAAATGGCCAAAAATACGGTACCATGAGAATTTCGCTCAAAACTACGGTGGTGCCGTATTCTAGTAAAAACCTTATGTAAAGAAACAACTAAAAATATGATACCGTGCAAACGTACATGGTATTGCCGTGAAATCATAAAAACTTTGTATTCTGAAACGGCAAAAAATACGGTATCGTGAGAATTTGCAATAGAAATACGGTACTGCTGTATTTTGTAAATGAAGATGCAAAAATTTGCTAAAATTTTCTAAAAATGAGAAAAAGAATAATTAACCCTAAATAAAGCAAATTGAAGCAAAAACAAACCAAAATCAATGGGAATTAAAATGAAAAGAGAAGAAAAAGAAGAAAGAAAAGAAGAAAAATCGCTTGGGTTGCCTCCCAAGAAGCGCTAATTTAATGGTCATTAGCTTGACCTTTTCACACTTGGATTTGCTTGTATTTCATCAAGTAGATAGTTCTCCCCTTCTTCAATCTGTTCTCCATGATAGTAGTGTTTCAATCTCTGTCCATTAACTTTGAATTCTGCTTTCTCTTCACTCCATATATCGACGACGCCGTATGGATAAGTCTTCTTCACCTGAAAAGGCCCAGACCACCGAGACTTAGGTTTACCAGGAAAAAGTCTCAATCTAGAATTAAAGAAAAGAACGAAGTCACCTAGCTAAAATTCCTTTCTGAGTATGTGTTGATCATGCCATCTCTTGGTTATTTCCTTATAAATCTTTGCATTCTCATAAGCGGGAAGCCTAATCTCTTCAAGCTCACTCAGCTGTAATTTTCTCTTTTCACTTGCACTTTTCAAGTCAAAGTTCAATGCTCTAATTGCCCAAAACGCTTTATGCTCAAGTTCTACAGGAAGGTGACATGATTTACCATAAATTAATTGAAATGGTGACATACCTATTGGTGTTTTAAACGCAATCCTGTATGCCCAAAGTGCATCATCAAGCTTGAAAGCCCAGACCTTCCTTGTTCTCGACACTGTCTTTTCCAATATCCCTTTAATCTCTCTGTTAGATATCTCCACTTGTCCACTTGTTTGGGGATGGTATGGTGTTGCAACTTATGGTTCACCCCATATTTTCTAAGTAAAGCTGAGAATTTGTATTCAATAAAATGGAATCCTCCATCACTAATTATAACTCGTGGTACTCCAAAGAGTGGAAAGATAACTCTTTTAAACAATTTCACCACAACCCTAGAATCATTAGCAGGAGAAGCAATGGCTTCTACCCGCTTTGACACATAATCTACCGCCACTGGTATATACTTATTACCTCCAGATGATGGGAAAGGTCCCATGAAGTCAATACCCCAAACATCAAATATTTCAACTTCAAGTATTGTGGACAATGGCATCTCATTCCTTCTATTGATGTTCCCCATCCTTTAACAATTATCACAAGACATTATAAAATTCTTTGCATCCTTAAATAATGTAGGCCAATAAAATCCAGATTGTAATACTTTGAAAACTGTCTTATCAGTACTAGCACGCCCTCCATATGATGATCCATGACACTGCGATAATATGTCTTTCATTTCTTCTTCGGGGATACATCTCCTAAATATTCCATCTGCACATCATTTGAACACATAAGGATCATCCCAAAAATAGTGTTTAATATCTGCTAAAAATCTTTTCTTGCCTTGGTAACTTAAATCAATAGGAAATATATTAGCAACAAGATAGTTCACAATATCTGCAAACCAAGGAGCTTTAATTTGTTCAACTCTCATCAGTTGTTCCTCAGGAAAGGAATCATTAATATCACCTTTTTCATCTTCTATAATCATCCATGAAAGGTGGTCTGCAACTCAATCCTCAGTTCCTTTCTTATCTTTGATTTCCAGGTCAAATTCTTGCAGAAGCAAAATCCAACTTAACAACCGTGGCTTACTATCCTTCTTCTTCATCAAATATTTAACTGCAGCATGATCAGTATACACTACAACTTTCAAATTTATCAACTAAGATCTAAATTTATCAAATGAAAAAACTATAGCCAACAACTCCTTCTCGGTAGTGGTGTAATTCCTTTGTGTTTCATCTAAAGCTTTACTGGCATAAGAGATCACATAAGGCTTCTTTTCCTTCCTTTGTCCTAAAACTGCTCCCACTACAAAGTCACTGGCATCACACATAAGCTCAAAAGGTAACTCCCAGTCAGGTGGTTGCATGATGGGTGCTGATGTCAAAGCCATTTTCAGTCCCTGAAAAGCAAACAGACATTTCTCATCAAAGCAAAATTTGACATCTTTACAAAGTAAATCAGTCAGGGGTTTAGCAAGTTTAGAGAAGTCCCTGATGAATCTCCTGTAAACCCTGCATGTCCCAAAAAACTCCTGATCTCTTTGACAGTGGTGGGTGGCGCCAACTTTTCAATCACTTCTATCTCGGCTTTGTCCACTTCAATCCCTCTCTCTGAAATAAGATGACCCAAAACTATTCCCTGTCTAACCATAAAGTGACACTTTTCCCAATTCAAGACAAGGTTAGTCTCTTCGCATATCTGTAAAACTCGAGATAGATTAGCCAAGCAATCATCAAAAGAGAAACCATAGACAGAAAAATCATCCATAAAAATATCCATGAAATCTTCAATAAATTCAGAAAAAAACGCCATCATGCTCCTCTGAAAAGTAGCAGGTGCATTGCATAAACCAAAGGGCATTCTTCTATAAGCAAAAGTGCCATATGGACATGTAAAGGTGGTCTTATCCTGATCATCAGGATGAATGGGGATCTGAAAAAATCCGGAATATCCATCAAGAAAACAAAAGTAAGAGTGTTTAGCAAGTCTCTCAACCATTTGATCAATAAAAGGCAAGGGAAAATGATCTTTCCTAGTGGTAGTATTTAATTTTCTATAATCAATACACATACGCCAACTAGTGACTATTCTAACAGGTATCAACTCATTATCCATATTTTTCATTACAGTGACACCTCCCTTTTTAGGAACACAGTGTACAGGACTTACCCACTTATTTTTCATTTCAGTACTTCCTTCTTCACCACATCCTTCATAGATGGATTGAGTCTCCTCTATTTGACATGTGGCTTGTGCTCATCCTCCATGTGAATCCTATGCATACAAAAAGAAGGATTAATTCCTCTCAAGTCCTCAATGGTATACCCAAGTACCTTTCTATGAATTCTTAACTCCATCAAAAGTAGATCAGTTTCCCTGGCATCTAATTGAGCATCCACAATCACCGGGTAAGTAGAGTTAGGACCAAGAAATTCATATCTAAGGTTATCAGGTAAAGTTTTCAATTCAACTTTAGGAATCTTCTCACTTTCATCATCAAAAGTAGCACAATCTAAAATATCATGTTTTTCATCATCAAAATCATCATCAAAATTTTCCTTAAAATCAGAATTATCAAAATTTTCACAAGAATTTTCCAGGGATTCAAAACAAGAATCAGAGATAGAAACATCAACAGAAGAATCATCAAATAAACAACTAATGTCATAAACTGTGTCATCAATAGCATGGATAGTGCAACAAGAACTAGCATATGCAGGTTTTTTCAAATGAATCATTTAAATCAAATTCAATCTTATCATTGCCAATCCTTAAAGTAAGTTTTCCATTCCTTACATCGATAAGGGCCCCAGCAGTGGCTAAGAATGGTCTACCCAGAATAATAGGAATTTTGGCATCCTCTTCCATTTCAAGTACCACAAAATCAGCAGGCATGAAATACTTACCAACTTGGATAGGGACATCCTCTAGAATACCTACTGGATATTTTACTAATCAATCGGTGAGCTACAAAGAGATTGAAGTTGGCTTGGGAGCTCCCATATCCAGTTTCCTGTACACAGACAAAGGCATTAGACTCACACTTGTAACGCCCCTCGATACTTAACCCCGAAGTTCATGCGGAAATCATACGAGGAACGTCACGAGAAATAAAACCGAACGCCAAGATCATACTACTAACGGAGCTAGGG
>JANTFE010008775.1:3064-16153 GCA_027562315.1 Costus pulverulentus
AATTGCCAAGATGTCCTTTGTGTTGAGGAGATGAGATGATAGCTCCCTCTTGGCCGAAAACTCTTCTTTCTCGTCAACCACACTCTCACTCGAAAGAGCAAAAACGGCAACAAGACAAGAGAGACAAGCGTTTTGGGCGTTATGGCGTTACAAGACTTCCCTATTTGGAAAGTTATCAAGACATGCGCTTATGTCTTGAGAACCAAATCAAAACGCCAATTCAATTCG
This sequence comes from Costus pulverulentus, assembly GCA_027562315.1. NCBI lineage: Eukaryota > Viridiplantae > Streptophyta > Magnoliopsida > Zingiberales > Costaceae > Costus > Costus pulverulentus. The sequence continues at coordinate 3,293 of JANTFE010008775.1, forward strand.
AACCATGCGTTCACATATGTGAACCGATTCAATTGAATTTGGTCCAATCTCATTTGGTTTAAGAACCAAATTGAACCAAGCCAAGCCATGGTCTAAATCTCATATGAACCATGAAGGTTCAAGATCTAACCACACATCTCATGATGCTCTTGATCTCACCGATCTAGCATCAATACTCTCGATCGAAGCTTACCGATCTCAAGCCCTAATCAATCAAACATGATCAGACCAGATCTCACTTACAATCAGAGTTTAAACTCCCTTAAACTGAATCAAAACAATCCAGTCCACACGATCTGACTCAAGTAAGCCATATCACCAAATTGTGCGACCCTGAGGGTTTCCTTTAAATGTCGGTAACGATAACTCACGTTATCACAATCAGTGAGGGGTATCTAGCAACACATCACTGTCTCCCGATAAAAAGGAAAAAGTCTTCCAAGACTACACCCAAATCACAGCACAAGTGTGAATCCACTTCACAAGGCATACATGTTTCCTTTGCCACTGGATGTTCTTATTGGACAAGCATGTCAAGCCTGTAACTCAAATACGATGAGCATGATTAGATCAGATGATCACAGTCATCTGGGTATGGCCATACACTTTCTCAATCATCTCATATAGGGGGGGCCCCTTTTAGAACATCACACTCCTTGAACAAGGAGACGGCAATCCTATATCTATCACTAGTGCCCTAACCTGACTCATGATCATTATCCAAGACAGTCTATAATCATTATGTTTCAAATGATATTGAAGTACCTCAAAACAATGACAATCATCATTTAGAAACACATGTGATCTCAAGTCAGAGGACATGTGCCACTTGGTGCTTACAAGGATCATTCACATTGTGACAAGCAATGGAATATCCTAGTAGGGTCAGTCCAGTACATCCAATGTACCCATGAGTCTACATCTTATTCCATGCTCGAAGCATCCTATAAGATTAGAACACATATTAGTCTCAATCATATCAAGGCTGTCTCATGTTCACCAAGATATCTCGACTAAGGACATATGCATGTCAGCCTAGCTGAACTGCGTTGAGACATTATTCAGAAGAACACACATTGCAGCAGATGATGTAACAATCTGAATAATAACCATTGCCTTTTATAAACATGATAGTTTATACAAATGATACTGTTACAATCCCAAGGCCTCAAACATTAGCCTTAAGGGCATACCCCAACATGCATAACAATACAACATTGTAAATCTAGTCATTAGCATCCTATCTACATGTTCTACAAGCATTATCAGCTATAAACAGAGTGAAAAAATAGAGTAAACGTTCATGAACAGTGATTTCAAACTCATTCAACATGTTTCGGCACAAATTGGTGAGAAAAATCAGTCTAAATCCAATAAAGATCGATAGTATGTTCTCTAACGAGTAAATGAAAAGAAGAATCACTCAAAATGGTTGAGAAACTAGTGAAAACGAGTGAAAGGGGCGAAATTTGATAAAAACTCATTAAATCGATGAAATCAGTGAAACAAGTACCTAATCGTCGATGAAAGCTGAACGGGAAGAGTCGCCGGCATCCTCAGGTGGTCGGAGATGATCGGAAATCCAAGAACGGTTCAAAAACGAGTGAGAACGAGGGTAAAAACCCTAAAAATGGTTTGGTCGAAACCCTAAACACGGTACAGAGCTAGCGTGTCAGAAAACAAATTATGGCAGTGTAATATCTTACGGCACTGCCGTAAAATCATGATTGCTCTCGGGTCAAAACTGGTTCAAAAATACGGTACCGTAATATAACTTACGGTAGTGTCGTAAAATCAAGCAGCTTTTTTTTAAAAGTAAAATAAAAATAAAATTTCATGAAAATACGGCACCGTAAAATATATTACGGTACTACCGTAAAAATGATAGAACTCTCGGGTTGATTTTGATGACAAAATATGGTACTGTGTAAGTGTTTACGGTAGTGCCGTAATTTTGTCACAACTCTCTAGTAGAAAGTGAGCTGAAAATACGGTACCGTAATAGACTTTACGGTAGTGCCGTAATTTGCTCCAAATCATGATTTTCCAACAAAAATAAAAGAAAAATTAGTCCTAACTAAAAAATTAAATAAAATAAAACAAATAAAGGTTAGAAAGCTTGGGTTGCCTCCCAAGAAGCGCTAATTTAAAGGTCATTAGCTTGACCCTTTTGCACTCGAGTGTGATCGTGAATTCTTCGATTGCCCCTCTGATTTTTCTTTTGGTTAGGCATCACATTGAACCACATAAGGCTCGGTCTTGAATCAATCTCCAATTTTGCTCCAAATTTTCTTTCCTTTGTCAAACAGTCTAGATTTTCTTCTTCTTTTTCTCCTTCTTCTTGAATTTTTGTCTTTTTTTTCCTGTAACACTTTATCAATTTCCTTAGAAGATTTGTCAGTTTCAATATTTGAGGGTTCATCAAATAAATTGCAAACATCATGAATAATATCATCAATCATCTCAACACTACAACATGATCCTGAGTAAGAAAGTTTATTCAAAGAGTCATTAAGATTAAATTCAATAATGTTTTCACAGATATCAAAGTGATCTTTCCTTCTTTCACATCTATGTTTGCTTTAGTAGTGGCTAATTGTGGTCTACCTAAAATTATAGGGTTTTTGAAATTTTCTTCCATGTCTAAGGCTACAAAATCTGCAGGTATGAAAAACTCACCTATCTTGATTGGAACATTCTCTAAGATACCTACAGGATACTTTACCGATGAATCCACGAGCTGCAAAGATATGGATGTAGGTTTCAGCTCTCCAAGATTTAGTTTCATGTAGATAGAAAGAGGCATTAGACTTACAATTGCACCTAAATCACATAAGGCTCGGTCAAAAGCCATAGTGCCAATTGAACAAGGTATAGAAAAACTACCTGGATCTTTTAGTTTTGGTGGCAGTTTATTTTGAATGACCGCACTACAATTCTCAGTCAATATTACTGTGCAAGTACCATAATCATCTAACTTTCTCTTACTAGACAATATTTCTTTCAAGAACTTTGCATATGAAGGCATTTGAGAAATAGCTTCAGTAAAAGGAATATTAATGTAAAGCTTTTTCAAGATTTCAAGGAATTTAGCAAATCGTTTGTCTAGTTTGTTTTGAACTTGCCTTTGAGGAAAAGGTATTGGTGGTCTATAGGGTGGAGGTAAATTAGATTTATAATCATCTTCTTTGCATGGCACATCCCCTTTTGGTTCATCACCTTTTTGAGGTGTTAAACTAGGTAGGGTTTGTTCATGTTTAGAGGATTTTTTCTAATTCTAATTCTAATTCCTCATCATGATCATAAGACTCTTTTTCCTTAAATTCAACCTTCCCTTTAGGCTCTCCTAGTTGTTTCCCACTTCTAGTCATGATGGCATTACAATGCTCCCTAGGGTTTATCTCAGGTTTAGCAGGCAATTTCCCAGGGGGTCTATAAGAAGTACTGGCTTGTTGTGCAATTTGGTTTTCTAAAATCTTATTGTGTGCCTCTATTCTTTCCAATATGGAGTTGATTTGATTAAGATTTTCTTTAAATTCTTCAATTTGTTTGTTTTGATTTGTCACAATTTGGCTTTGATTAGACATGAACTGATTTTGATTTGCCATAATTTTTTCAAACATGGATTCTACACTAGAATTCTAATTTATGTTCTGGTTTTGGTTTTCGTTTGGTCTTTGGAATCCTCTATTCTCAATTTGTCCTCTTTCATTATTATTGTTTCTCCATGAAAGGTTGGGGTGATTTCTCCATCTAGGGTTATAAGTTCCAGAATAGGAATCATTGGTTTTTCTTTGATTATAAGTCCCTAAAGCATTGACATGTTCATCCCCTTGATCTACAACAACTCTACAGTTTTTAGATGAGTGACCGATGTTACCACAAATTTCACAAGTGATAGAAGAAACAGCAGTAGCATGCATTTTACAAGAATCGAATCTACTGCATAAAGAATCTACCTTTTCTGCTAAAGATCACCATCCATCACTCTCACTCTTACCTTGAGATGGTTTGTAGAATACTCCTCTCTGAGAGGTCCATTGATTGTGATTGAGACCCATCTCCTCCAGCAGTTTAAGGGCGGCATCCACAGTTTTGCTCATAAGAGCTCCTCCTACAACAGCATCCACAGTTAGTCTGGTGTTATAGAGTATTCCATTATAAAAAGTATGCAATAAAACCCAATCTTCAATGCCATGGTGAGGACACTTCCATTGTAATTCGTTAAATCTCTCCCATGCCTCACTGAAAGATTCTCCATCTTTTTGTTGGAAACTTGTTATTTGGTTTCTCAGCTAAATTATTTTTCTTGGAGGGAAGTATTTCATCAGGAAAGAATTTGACAGTTGATCCCAAGTTGTGAAGGTTCCAGTTGGTTGAGCTTGAAGCCATATTCTTGCCCGGTCCCTGAGAGAAAAAGGAAATAATCTCAATCTCAGTGCATCGTTAGAAACTCCATTAATTTTTATGGTATCACATAGTTCTAAGAATAAAGCAAGATGTTGATTTGGATCCTCCAGTGGAGATCCTCCAAACTAATTTTGTTGTATCATTGAAAGAAAAGCAGGCTAACTTTCAAAGTTGTTAGCCTCAATTGCTGGTATAGCGATGCTTGAGTGAATCTCTTGTGGATTAGGGGCTGCATAGTCCCTCAATGTTCTCTGGTTGTTTGCCATCTCCACAATTTCTTCTTGAATCTCCTCTTGAATTTCTTGTGGATCTTCTTCCAGTCTTAACTTCCTGCGCACTCTAAGTGTTTTGTTGATTTCAGGATCCAATGGAACAAATGGTCCTGACCTAAGACTCCTGCGCATGCAAAATAGACAGATCAAGCGATTTCAAAAGAAAACAAACAGGAAATAAAGTCTTAAAATTTATTAAAAAAAGTAAAATAAAACCTAGTCTAGCAATACTCTCAATATCTTCAATATTGACAAATCTAAAGTCTCCCCGGCAACGGCGCAAAAACTTGATGTGATCCGAAAGGACACACTTTTAAATACAGGCAGGTAGACTCGTTTCAGGGGTCGCGGCCAAAGGTATTGGCGTACAGGGCTATTGTCACTCCCTTGCACGGCTTCAAAAACTTGTTGTCCCTAACTTGTAGCGTCCGCAAGTGCACGGATACTCGAAGTAATAAAGAAAATATCGATCCCACAGAGAGACTTGCGTTGTCAAGTACCGAATAATTGATTTTTCACTATCTAGGCGATCGAATAATAGAAAAGTAAGAATTGAAGACAAGCGGAAAATTACTATCAGTGAGAAATTAGGACTAGGGTTTCATCCACTTTGATTTTCAAAGATTAGATATATAAAGATGTTCATCAGTCAAATTCTAATATGATAAAGGCATAATTTACCTTAAAAAGGGGTTATCTCACTCTCATGCAGATAACCAGGCAAGAATAAATCTTTGCTTTCGCGCAAGATTCATCCCAAGCTATAGATAGGTAAACCATCTGATAAAGAACTCAAGGATCACTTTCGTGCATCTGAATTCTAAGTTGATTACCTCGAGTGGAATCTCAAGGATCACTTTTGTGCATCCGAGACTCAACATATGTTCTACCTATGATTCTCCAACGTTCTGATCTTCACTTTCGCGTAAGTTCTCCACGTTTGACACAATAACTCAATCCTAAGTTTATTAATGTCATCATGGCAATTTAACTTGCCAAAATAAAGAAATAAGAAATTAACCTAGTTTCCTACGGTAAGTTCCTATTAGTCAATTTTATGATTCCATGTTCTCAAGCAAATCACCTTTCGGTCTTTATTGCGAAAACTCTAAATCATGGTAACAAAAAGTAAACCAAGGAGAATCCTAAAGCAATAATCGCATAGGTAAAATTATCAAAGTAAAATAATCATGATGAAAGTGAAAGATTATCTAGTCATTAAGAAATTCAAAGGGAATTACTCCCCCATGTCCCAAAATAAGTTTAAGCTAGCATGGTGAAGGGATTACAAAATACCATAATTTCATAAGATCAAAAATCAACAGAATAGGAGTTTTAGGAAAATACAGCACGACTATGAAATATTTCACAGCTATAATTTGCAATGAAAGTGGCAGCGCTTCTTCTTCCTTTGATTTATCCTCAATTTGATCTCCTCTCATTCTGAAACCTCTGGCACGTTGTCTCCTTCTCCAGGCGAAGCTTCAGTATAAAAATCACGGCCGGAGGTGCTTCGGATTGATCGCGGCGGCGTGTACCGTGATTTCTCTCTCGACAGTGGAAGCAATTTGGGGCTTTTGGTGTCGACGTGATCATCTCATTGTGAGCTCTCTTTCTTCTTCTTATGGCATCCAATTTAACGCTCTGGATCGCCCGCAATAATCTCTGCAAGAATCGGGATTCGAAATTAACCTGGGAGTCGCGTTCAAAAACGGAAATACGGTAGTGTAATAGTTCACGGCACTGCTGTAAAATCGCTTGAGTCTCCTGTTCTGAAAGTGCTGGGAAATACGGTACCGTAATATGGTTCACGGCACTGCCATAAAATCGGCTTAACTCTCTGGTCGGGAACGTCTGGAAAATACGGCCCGTGTCAAAGTTTACGGTAGTGCCGTAAAATCAATGAAACTTTCTGTTCAGAAGATGCTGCAAAATACGGCCCGTAAAATGGTTTATGGTAGTGCTGTATTTTCCACAAAACCTTCTGTTCGGAATATCTCCAAATTACGGTAGTGGCTCGATATTACGGTATCGTGTGGAAATATGGTACCGTAATATAGTATACGGCCCTGCCGTAGTTTGGTTTGTTGCTCTGTTTTGCGTAAAATTTGTTGGGTGATTTCTTCTTGATGATGGTAACTCTTCCATGTATTTAATTTTGCTTGAAAACATCTTAAAATAATGCCTTTTTGCCTGAAAATAATGAAAAACCAAAATAGAAGTAGACTTTGCAATATTTGATTAATTCAGCATAAAAATAAGCAAAAGATCCTCAATTTAGCATGAAAAGATTTCTAAAATGATACAAAATATACTATATATTTTGGTGACATCAACATTCAAAATACATACCTGTAAAGCTTGAAGAAAAGCAAAATACATAGGAACACCATAGACTTAAATTGTTGCATATACTTAAACATTAAATCAAGTTATAATAGATTTTAGAAAATTTTTTGCAAAAGTTCCTTTTAAAATATGAGCGAAACCCTGTGCAATTATATCAAATCATGCAAACATGATTGAGAAAAATGCAGGAACTGTATTACATCATTGATATCAACATTTTACACTGTAAACAAGTTTTAAATTTCAAATACCATCACGTTTCATCAACCAAATCACATTTACCATTTTCACAAACAATATTCATCTCAATATCTCAACTAATATCAAAATCATTCGAAAATCAACCAAATCATCACCACAACATCACAAACTATCATAAAGCATCACAAATACATGGTAAATACCAAATATACCCAATACCCAATCAAATAAACCATGTACCATACTCATAATCTCAACACCGCGACATATGTACAATACCAAATCAAAATATCAAATGACATGTATAAACCAGTATCGCATCATGGAACAATGCACACACACACAAATAAATCATAAAAGAACATGTGTGCACTGCATCAGAATTAATCATATATTAGCTTCTGCTCAATGAGAATACACATCTGAGATGTATCAAAGGAAAATAAGGATCAAAACAATGTAAAACACTAAATATACTCACAAACTGGATATCAGTCAGTCTTGGTATCCTCGGAGTCCTCCTCCATGTCATCTCTAGTAGGCTGTGTCGATGATCCAGGGAGACATTTCCACAAAAGCTCCTCTATCGCACGTAGGGACTCAAGTGTCCTCGTCTGCCCCAGCTCCAAGTGAGATATATCGTCGCGCATCCTCTATTGCTCTGACCGAATATAGTGTAAAGAAGGGTCCATCGATGCTGATGTAGATGGGTCGGCTGAAGAAGATGGTTCTGCAGTGGTGAATGGTGCGACTCGAGGAATAGGTGCTAAAGTCCTCGACGGTGATGATGGAGGTGAGGCTGCCTAACTAGGACCTCCCCCACCTCATATGGGATCCATGATCCAGTTCTACTGAACATGAACCGTAGTGCGGTTCATGTTCGGCAGCCTAAGGGTGGCCTTTGAATGTCTGAAAATGAGATGATACGAGCTCCCAATTCTCGTTATCATCTTGATAGCTATGTACTCATCCAGATCTAGTCTATGATTGCCCTTAGCCTCATTCAACCCAAAGGGTCAATACCGTGGGGAAGGGCAATAGTGGTCACTAGACCACCTATCATAAGAACTCCCTTCCGCGCCCTAGCCACCTTATGAATCTGTTTCACAAGGTAGAACGGGGTGCTAATACGGATTCCAGTGAGCATGGTCCATAAAAAATATAACTCTGAAGCTCTGACCATCCCATCACTCTCTGCATGCCCGAAGATGGTGTGTGTGAGAACCCGATGGGTATATCTGAGTGCTGGGTAGGATAGATAAGTAGCTCTGGAGGTCCTGAGATCAATTCATATCTCTCTAGATATCTGCTGCGAAAACATCCTATCTATATACTCTCGTGGACGGTGTTATGTCACATTCACGGGAAACCCAAATATATGACCTAGCTGGTCTAAGGTATGTACATGATCCCGGTTTCCCAATCGGAAGGAGATACACCCTGGATCTCTGTCATCATAGTTGTGTAGTGATATCTGGACAAAGCTAAAAAACTCCAAGGTGAGCTGGACATAAGTGGGGTGTCTTTCTTGGTAGAAATCCTACCACTCTATGTTCAAGAATATCCACTAGATGTCATCGAACAATCCAAGGGTCTGAAGGGTCTGATCATCGCAATATATGGTGTTGAGAACACCCATAGTAGACATGATTCTATATCTCCTCTCCTGATCCCTACTCCTATATTGAATCTGTCATGCATAAGGAACAAGGACAGGAGGTGGAGAGCTTGCTCATCTCCTCTCGACTATAGCAGACTCTGGTACTAGAGAAGACGGCTCTGGTTATGATGCTTAGGTGTAGATGTTGGAGATGCCTCCGGAGATGGCTCTGGTGATGATAGCACAATCTCCAGTGAGTAAGCTAATGGTACTGAAGCTGGAAAAATCACCTATGGAATATGTGGCATCTCAGGTGTTGGAGGTGCTGCCTCTGGAGCTGTAGGTGGCTCTAGTATAGTTGGTGGTGTGATGGAAAATCATGAATATCAACATAAATCTCTGGTAAATCAGTAAAAATATTAGGAGATCCCTCTGCATAGTCTGGTAACTCAGGTGTAGCAACCTCTGGGTCTGATAAGTCGCCCTAGGCTGAGGACGGAGAGGGAATCTCTAGAGTCTGTACTGAATCAGGTACAACTATGTCCTCAACCTCCATAGACTCCGTATTTGTAGGAGCAGCAGACTCTGGCAAATCGGAAGGAGGCTTAGATGTGGTAGCCTCCTCCACATCCATAGGAGTAGAAGGAGTTTGCTGCTCAACCACATGCTCCATCTCAATAGTAATGGGAGCTAGCTCTGGGGGTGCCACTGGTCCCTTTGTGGTCTCTAGTACAGGAGAGAGATGTGGGGCTACTCTCCTCCCCCAAGTAGATGAGGAACGTGCAATGCGTTTCCTCGTGTATTGTTTAACGATATGTTGATCTTGACTCTCGAGCCTATTACTAGGCTGTTCTGAATCAATCTCCAACTCTAGAGAACTCACTGGATCCTCTATAGCCTGTGAGATACTGGGTCCAGCAGATGTACTCGGAGCCTCATATGTCTGCATCTGTGTCTCTAGCTCTAAGTGAGTGTAAACTATATGCTCGAACGTATCACATAGTACTCTATGTATATCCTATACATAAAACGTGGGACAGGTCCAATATATCTATTATTCCTCACTGCCCCATAGGGTCTAGTCCTAACTAATTTCCTCGGTGCCATAATATCTCAAATTTAACAGATTTTACAAAAAAAATTTTGAAAATAGTGAATGAACAGTACTGCTGGAAAAACCCTCGTTCTGTTTTGGTAGAAATCCCAAACAAAATCAAGCAAATCTAATTCCAAATCAATGTAGAATCATGCAAATCCAGTAGAGCAACAAAATATATTAGCCAGGTGAAGGATTCTCACAAATCTGGGTGAGAATCGGTTGAAATGAGCGTCGGCGGTGAAACTTTTATCCCTGCGAACGTCTAGTGCTTTTCCAAGAAATCCGGTCGAAATCGGCTGCGAGATCATCAAAAAACACTCTCCAGAGGTGGAGGAAGGTCAGTGGAGAAGATTCATCACCTGAGGTGGAAGGAATCGACGGGAAAACAAAAGTTACAAGCGTGGGAGTGAACTCGAGTTTCTATCGAATCAATTACTCCAAATGCTTTCTAATTACAAAATCAAAGATAGAACAAACTTATATATCCCTAAAAATCATAAACATTCAAGATACATATCCATAAAGCTTGAATACAATCAAAATACATGAAGACACCCTAGACTTAAATTGTTATATATACTCAATCATTTAATCCACAATTATCAATGAAAACCAAACATGCATCATCCCACAAAGAAAAGTATGCATCGTCCTCGATGTATATAAAAAAGAAAACAATAAAATACTCATAGAGATTAATTGGTTTCAGTGTCCTCAGAGTTCTCCTCATCATCTCCTGCAAGTTGTGTCGATGGGTTTGGGAGATGCTATAGTAGTAACTCTTCTATTGCTCGAAGAGAATCGATAGTCCTCCTCTGGCCCTGCTTTAGGTTCAATATGTCATCTCGCTTCCTCCTCTACTCAGCTCGCATTTGGTATAGTGTTGTCTTTATCGAAGCTAACATGGGCAAGGAACAAAGATCGCTGGTGGAGAGCGTGCCCATCTCCTCTCAACTATGACTAGCTCGGGCTCTGGAGGAATCTCCAATAATCACTCAAATCGGTGGGGAAGAACCCCATGAATCATCTGAAATCTTGGAGTCAAATAGAAGTATGGTCCTCGTATCCCAATCTTCATTGTTGCCCTATAAGGTCTCCCTCTTGGTGCCATAATCCCACAAAAAACACAGATTCACAAAGAAAAAATTTTCTTCAAGAAGAACAATAGCCAGATGCATGAAGGAATCTCGTTCAACAAAACCACTCAACGTTGACAAATCCGAAGAAAATCGATCGGAAATGCCTAATAATCTTGATAAAGAAATTAAAGACCTTGCTTAGAGAAGGATTGCTCACAGATTTAGGCAATATTTGGCTGGAATCAAGCAGCAGCGACAAGACCCTTGTTCTTCAGCTTGACTAGTGATTCCCTACAAAATCTAGCCGGAAGATCATCGAAGGATCGCCAGTGGTGGGGGAAGGTCAGGAACATGAATTGGTCGCTTTTGGTGGAAGAAATCAGGTGAAAAATCGGATTCACAAGTGATGGCATGAACCCTAAGTTTCACCTGTAATGTTTAAAACTTGGTCTTCATGACCTATGAGTCGTTCACGGCTGCGGCAGTGAATGTTCCTGTGACTTAAGTCCCTTTGCAAAATGAAAATCACGGCCCGTGAGTGACTCACATCCATGACCGTGAAACTTTCTATGAACTTTTGGCCTTCTCGTGTTTCCTTCAGAATGCAACATTCACGGCCCGTGAGGGACTCACGGCCACATCCATGAATGTCTTGTTTGGCACCTATTCTTCAAGTAAAAATTTTTTCAAAAATTCCTGCATATAAAATAAATTATTAAAAGATTTTTCATCAATAAAAATTGTTCAAAACATGCTGCAAAAATTTTTAAAAATTTAAATAAAATCAAAAACGAAAACTAAGAGTAGTAAAAGTAAAAAAATTTGGGTTGCCTCCCATAAAGTGCTTGTTCAAGGTTATTAGCTCGACCATAGCTTTGTGTCATAGCGGAGTTGGTGAATTAGTGGCATAGTAGAGAGCATATAGTCTTCTACTTTTTCTCTGTCTCAAGAGTGTGCCCACCAAAGTATATATCCAGTTAAACAGGTGGATCAATGTCACAGCAGTCATTACACGCATACAAAAATAAAAGTTAAAGTCATGAAAAGAATACTTAAGAATTTTTCTGTATTTATCTAAGAGTAATATTATGTGTTCTTCCTTTAGATTTATATCAAAAAATTGGAAGAAGATTGAAATTAAGATAAAAAATTCATACCTTAGATTGCTCAAGAAGTTTTTAAATTTCACATTAGGTTTTCACTTATCTTAGTGTCAATGTGATCAAGTATCTCATGTGCTATCATCTTTTGGGTACCTGTGGTTGGATTTGAATCAAATAATAGTTTAGGTACCTCATCATCATTATCCTTATAATCATCTCTTTTATCATCTATCATGCAAACTCCTAATGAATTTTTCTGGAGATAAGGAATTAAGGTTTCATATCGTGGTGGCGGTGGAATATAACCTAGGATCCTCTTCTTTATCGTTTTCCTCAATTTCTTTCTCTTCAATGGGGCACTCCATCCTAACACTATCAAATTCACTCTCATCTATCTCGCTACTTCTTATTTGAGGCTCCTTAAATTCCTCATCCTTCTTCTCACAAGATTCCAAAAGTTTAAATTTTCTTCAAATATGTCCCAAGTATTTGTGTTACAAGGCACTATGTTATGTGAGAGGGGATTGGATGGTTGGTAAAGTGCTGAGGAAGGGTTAATCGGGTTTTTAGAATTTCCAAAATCATCAAAATTTGAAGAAAGTAAATCATAATCCGTGACTAGAATCATAACTAATGAATGTTCTGTAAGATCCAAGGATCTTAAGTTCTGGTAAGCATTATTTTCTATGATAAATTATGATAAATTATTTGGATTTAAATAAAATCATTAGCTGTGATATTGTATTAT
>JANTFE010008775.1:20492-31960 GCA_027562315.1 Costus pulverulentus
GTAACGCCACTTAACTTGAAAACGCCAAAACGCATTTCGGTTCTGATTTTTGTGTGGCCGATCCACTCTCGTGTAGATTGGAGTTCACGCAAGCAAGTGGGAGAGCTTTATCGCCCTAGCAAAGATCTCATCTTCTCCACACGAGGACAACTTGGCACTTTTGCTAGCACAAGAGGTGCGCAAGAAGGAAGTCTTCATCACTTTGGTGTGTGTCTTCTTTGGAGAAGATCCCCTTCGATCTTTACTTCCAAGTCGCCATCCACTCATGGCTATGGTATGAATTACTTCTTATCTATACAAGTTATGATGTTGATCATATGGCATGCAAAAGATCCCAACAAACCCTATGCTTCCTTGCGCAATTCATGATATGCGCCTACTTAGGGTTTTCGCCCCCCTCTTGAAAGGGGTTTCTTCAGATGATGCAAAGGAACATGAAAAACAAACAAGTTAAATAATAGATAAGTTCAGAAAGGCTATAGGGTATTCTTTTGATGATATTGTGGGTATTAACTATTCTTTTTGCTTACATAGATTGATCAATATGACAATGACCCACCTAATACTTTGGATATTTAAATTGGTCGGCGCACTTTTAAAACGACGAAAACGCAAAAAATTAAATGCTTAGTACTTTTCCACTTATTCACCGTCGACACCATGGTGACTGATTCTGGTCAAACTAATGACTTTAAATTAATGCTTCTTAGGAGACAACTCAAGCACTATCTCTCTTTTCCATTATCAATTTTTTACTTTGTGTTATTTTACTTCTTGGTAGTACATGTTAGTTATTTGCTTTTGGGAGTTATGCTATGAATCTAATATGATGCTATTAGAATGGTTTCCAGATGACACGAAAATTTGTAGTATATTTTGTGCCATTTGATAGGTCTTTCTGTGTCATATTCATGCTCTTTTGCTTATTTTTATGCCTTATTTATCATATATTGCAGAATCTACACCTTTTCTGGTTTTTTTTATCATTTTCACGTAAAAAGGCACTATTTTAAGGTGTTTTCAAGCAAATTCAGATGCATAGATGAATTCCCATAATCAAGAAAATATCGCATGTCAAATTTCATGCAAATCAAAGCTTCAGACCAAATTACGGCAGGGCCGTAATATAAATTACTCCAATCCAGCACTACCGTATTTTGGGTTGATTTCTGTACATAAAGTTTCACAAACTTTACGGCATCACCGTAACCAATATTACGGGCCGTATTTTGAGGCAATTTCTGACCCGAAAGTTTTGTAGAAATTACGGCACTACCATAATGCATATTATGGTACCATAATTCTGGTCGACTTTTGTACCGAGAAATTACAGCACTATCGTAATGCATATTATGGGCCAGATGAAGGACTTGATGCATCACCTTCACTACGATGTGGAGAATCTCAGCAACTATATGGAAGAGATGGGGAATTTCTTATATGATCATTTTGGATTCCAGGATTCGCGGAGAGGTGGAGACCATAGAGGACACTAGAGAGAGCAGTCCTTTGATCCTATGGATGCGGCAGAGGAGGACACCGAGGATATTAGATCAGATGATGAGTAGAGTTTTGTGAGTATCCCTTTTCCTTATTTCTTTGCATTCTATTTTCCTTATCTTACTGATATTTGATTTGTTTTTAGGAGGGATAACTCTACAAACTTCTTGTGTCTACTACTGCTATATGCTTTAATGACTATTTCGATGTGGTTGTATGATGATAATATTGATTTCTATTCGATGGGCTTGTATTATCACATTTGAATATTGATGGTTATTTCGATATGGTTGTATGAAGATATTTTGATATTCTGAGCACCCTGTGGAGGTGCATGCTTGTTGATATAACATTGTGTTACTTTCATGACTGATGAATATATTTTTATGATGATATGATTGATTTATGGCCTGGTCTATATTTTTAAGGAAATTATTGTTGATGACTTGTATGATTCTACTGATGGTGAATGAACTCATGCTTGTGATTAGGTCTAGGTATATCAGGTCGAATTTATTTCTTTAATATATATCTACTTTTGAAATTTTTCATTGATTGATGAATGAGATTTTAGGTGGATATATTGTTTGAAGAATTTGATTTAAAAGTTAAACTACTTGCTAAATAAAATTAGCATATGAGTGTAATTTTGAATTGATGTCAATTGATTAGTCAAGTTGATGTTTAGTCTATTTGCTATTTGTTGGAAAAAAAGAATCCAAAATCTAGAAATAGTGAGTGACTCCCCTACTTGGCACTATGTAAAATTGCCAGTGGTACTGAAGATATGGGTTGAAGTCTAAAAAGAAAAAAATTGAGAGAAAGAAAAAGAAAAAGAATCCTCTACTTGGTACTGTGTAAAATTGGCAGTGGTACCTAAGACAAGAGTTGAAGTACCAAATAAGTGTGTATCTATGTGGGTACATACCATCAAAAACACAAAAAGAATAAAAAGAAGAACAGAAAATTTTGAGTGGAAAAAGACTTTGGATATCCTATTCCTATAAACAAAAGTATAATAGATTTGAACTGAAAATTGGATGAATTCATGAGATTGAAATTCTACTTTTGATACGAGTTGCAATGTTTTATTTAATTAAGTTGTGGAGCTTGAGGATAGAATTCAAAGGATGATATGTCTATTTAAAATTTTATGAATCAATTGGTGCGATTTTTCATTGGTGATTATATTCTAGAAATTTATTCTTTATGAGAAAATCTATGGCTATGTTCAATTTTTGATTTTTGCTTGAGGATAAGAAAAGTTTGAGCCTTATGTGTTTGATTACACAAAATTTTAGTAAATTCTGTGCCATTCCATATATATTTTTGTGTCAAAAATTATTAACCTTTGCTTATTTTTATGGCTTTTTCTGTCAAATACTACGGAATCTACACTCTTTTTGGTTTGTGATGATTTTCAGGTAAAAAGACACAATTTTTAGGCATTTTCTAGCAATTCCAGATGCATGATTGAATTCCCACCATCAAGAGGAGATTACACGTCAAATTTCAAGAAGATTGGAGCTTCAGACCAAATTACGGCAGGGCCATAATCTATATTACGGTACCGTATTTTCACCGGCTACCGTAATATCAGAGCACTGCCGTAATTTGGGAAATTTTCATCTAGAAGGAATTTTAGAAATTATGGC
Organism: Costus pulverulentus; assembly: GCA_027562315.1. NCBI lineage: Eukaryota > Viridiplantae > Streptophyta > Magnoliopsida > Zingiberales > Costaceae > Costus > Costus pulverulentus. The sequence continues at coordinate 23,648 of JANTFE010008775.1, forward strand.
ACCACTGTAAAGATTCTCACGGGCCATAATTTGGAGCACTTTTCGACCAGAATTTTTGGCTGAAATTACGGCACTATCATTGCTAGATGGTTTTGATCCGAGAACGCGACTGAAATTACGGCATTGCTGTAACCACAAATACGGCCGTAATTACAACCTGGAGATGCGATTTTCACGGTCAAATTTGAGTCTGATTTTTGCAGAATCGATTGCGGGTGATCCAAGCCATAAAATACAAAGCTGTAAGAAGCAAAAAAAGAGCTTTCGATGAGACAAGGGAGGAGACACCAATAGCCCTAATTTTCATCCACTAACAAAGGAGACATCGAGTTTCACGCAATCGACCTAGGTTTCATTGCCGGGAAGGGTACAACGCATCTCCGGCCTTGAAATTTGAAGGGAAGCTTCGTCTGGAGCAAGAGAACATGCCCCAAAAGTTTCAATGCGAAAGGGTCTCGATCAGAGGAGAAATCGACGAAGAACCCAGCGCCGGCACTGTTCATACACTTATTACGGCTGTAATTTTCATTACAGCCGTGTGGTTATTTGTTCTTCCCCTTTCTTTTTGATTTCTGATCGCTAGAAACTATGGTTTATTGTATTGTTTTCTCCATGCTAGCTTAAACGTTTTGTGGGACATGGGGGAGTAATTCCCTTTGATTTTATAATGACTAGATAAACTTTTCACTACCTCATCACGTATAATTTTAGCATGATAATTCTACTTATGTGATAAGTGCTTTTTGATTCTCCATAGATTTATGTTATTAATCATGTTTTAGAGTTTTCGCAATAAGGACCGAAAGGTGACTTGCTTGAGAACTTGGAACCCTAGAATTGCATGATAGGAACTTCCTGTAAGAAATTAGGTTAGTTCTTGTTTCTTGATTTTAGTAGAGTATATTTATTAATATGAATCTATGATTGACTCAATTTATCAAACGTGAAGATCTTGTGCAAAAGTAAGGATCGGAACGTTGGAAAACCATAAGTAGAACTTGTGTAGAGACTCGGATGCACGAAAGTGATCCTTGAGATTCCACTCGAGATGATCCAGTTAGAATTCGGATGCACAAAAGTCATCCCTGAGTTCTTTGATGGATGATTTACTTATTTTCAGCTTGGCATAGATCTTGCGCAAAAGCAAGGATTGGTCCCTGCATGATTGTCTGCACAAAAGTGAGATAATCCTTTTATAAAGTAAATTTTATCTTTATCATGATAAAATTAAACTGACGAATTTCTATTCATATCTAGTCATAGAAATCAAAGTGGATGAAACCCTAGTCCCAATTTATCTCTCTGGTATTTTCGTTAGCTTTCGATAATTCACTTGCATAGTTTCGACTACCTATATAGTAAGAAATCGATTATTCCGTACTTGGCAAACGAGGTCTCCGTGGGATCGATATTTTTTATTACTTCAAGTATCCGTGCACTTGCGGACACAACATGTTTTTGGACACAACAAGTTTTTGGTTGCAACGCTAGAAATAAGTTTTTGTCTATCTAGTTGTTGGGATACAACAAGTTTTTGGCACTGTTGCCGGGGACCTTGGTTTTTGTCAATATTGAAGATATTAAGAGTATTGCTAGACTAGGTTTTATTTTCTGTTTTTTGTTCTATTTTTCTGTTTATTTTCTTTTCTCTTGAAATCATTTGATCTATCTACTTTGCATGCGCAGGAATCTTAGATCAGGACCTCTTGTACCTTTTGATCCTGAGATAAATAAAACTCTTAGACTGTGCAGGAAGTTGAGATTTGAGGAAAGTCAACAAGAAGAGGAAGAAGTGACCATGGCAGAACAAACATCACTTAGGGACATTGCTAGACCAGTGATAGAAGCTAACAATTTTGAAATAAAGCCTGCTTTCTTGTCCATGATTCAACCGAACCTATTTGGAGGATCTCCTTTTGAAGATCCTAACCAACACCTTTCTTTATGTCTTGAACTTTGTGATACTATTAAGATTAATGGAGTTTCTAACGATGCACTAAAGTTAAGATTGTTTCCTTTTTCTCTTAGGGACCGAGCACGATCTTGGCTTCAAGCATAACCTACTGGTACTTTCACCACATGAGAGCAACTGTCAAATGCCTTCTTGATGAAATATTTCCCACAAAGCAAGACCATCCAAATGAGAAATCAGATTTCAAGCTTTGCATAGAGGGATGGTGAATCTTTTACTGAGGCATGGGAGCGATTCAATGATTTACAACGGAAGTGTCCTCACCATGGCATTGAAAACTGGGTTTTAATTTATACTTTTTACAATGGTTTGCTTTATAATACTAGACTAACTGTTATTGCTGTTGCAGGAGGAGCTCTGATGCGCAAAACCATTGATGATGCTTTGAAATTGCTTAGAGAGATGGCTTTGAATCATAACTAGTGGACTTTAGAGAGAGGAGTGCTTTATAAACTTTCCCAAGGTAAGAATGAAAGTGATGGCTGACGCACCTTGGCAGAGAAGGTACACTCTTTGTGCAATAGATTTGATTCATTTAAGATGCAAACTGTTGTTATTTCTTCATCTCTTGTTTATGATATATGTGATAACAATGGTCATGTCTCTGAAGATTGTAAGGTCATTGCTAGTCAGGATAGTGAACATGATAATGCATTAGAGAACTATAATCAAAGTAGAAACAATGATCCCTATTCTGTTACCTACATCCCTGGATGGAGAAATCACTCCAACCTGTCTTGGAAAAACATCAACAATGTAGGGGGACAAACTGAAAATAGAGGATACCAACAAAAGCCAAATCAAAATCAACACTCAAATTAGAATTCAAATATTGAGTCCATGCTAGAAAAGTTCATGTAAAATCAAAGAAAATAAATTGAAGATCTTAAGGGAATAGTTAGTCAACTTACATCTCAAGTAGGATCTTTAGCAGCCCACAACAAAATCTTCGAAAATCTAATAGCACAACAACCTAGTAGTTCTTACAGACCCCCTGGAAAATTACCTGCTAAACCTGAGTAGAACCCTTGGGAGCACTGTAATGCTATTATCACTATAAGTGGGAGACAATTAGAAGAACCAAAAGGGAAAGTTGTAAACAATGAAAAAGAGCCTAATTATGATCATGATGATGAATTAGAGTTAGAAAAATCTTCTGAGCATGAGCAAACCCAAGCTAGTTTGCCACCTCAAAAGGGTGATGAACCAAAAGGGGATGTGCCATGTGAGAAAGATGATTCTAAACCTAATTTACCTCCATTTTACAGGCCACCTATACCCTTTCCACAAAGGTTCGTGCAAGCAAAACTTGACAAACAATTTGGCAAATTTCTTGAAGTGTCGAAAAAACTTTACATTAATATTCCTTTTACTGAAGTTATATCTCAAATGCCATCATATGCAAAAATTTTGAAAGAAATCTTATCTAACAAAAGAAAAATTGAGGACTATGGTACTTGTACTATGGCATTAACTGAGGATTGCAGTGCTATCATTCAAAATAAATTGCCACCAAAACTAAAGGATGCTGGTAGTTTCTCTGTACCTTGTTCTATTGGAAGCATGACTTTTGACCGAGCCTTATGTGATTTAGGAGCCAGTGTAAGCCTAATGCCCTTATCTATTTGCAGGAAGCTGGACATTGGAGAGCTTAAGCCCACATCCATATCTTTACAGCTCGCTGATAGCTCGGTAAAGTATCGTATAGGTATTATAGAGAATGTTCCAATCAAGGTAGGTGAATTTTTTATACCTGCTGATTTTGTAGTGCTTGACATGGAAGAAAATCATAAAAATCTCATAATTCTTAGTAGACCCTTTTTGGCTACTGCTGGAGCCCACATAGATGTTAAAAAAGAAAAAAATCACTTTTGATATTTGTGAAAAAATAATTGAATTTGATCTTGCTGATTCTTTGAATAAACTATCATATTCTGGATCGTGTTGTAACATTGATATAGTTGATGATGTTGTTTATGATGTTTATAATTTATTTGATGAATCTTCTAATAGTGGAACTGACAATTTTTCTGAGTATATTGATAGAGGATTACAGGAAAAAGGACATCAAATTTTTTAGAAGAAGAAGAAAAAGAGAAGAAGAAGAAGAGGCTCTAGATTGTTTGATAAACGAGAGAAGATCTTGAGTAAATTTGGACACTGTTTCAGGGCTGAGCCTGTTGTGATTGAAAGAGATGCTCAAATCAAAGAAAAATCAGAGTGGAAATTAAGGAATTCAAGATCAAATCTGAATGCTAAAGGGTCAAGCTAAAGACCTTTAAATTAACGCTTATTGGGAGGCAACCCAAGCTTTGTAACTTTAGTTTGCTTTATTTTATTTACTTTTTCCTTAGTTAGCCCTTAGAACTAATTTTTTCATTTATTTTTATAGGTAAGCAAGTTTTGGCGCAAATTACGGCACTACCGTAATGCACATTACGGTACCGTAATTCCTGTCAATTTCGGACATAAAGTTTTGATGAGAAAATGGTACTGTTGTAAGTTTTTTCACGGTACCGTATTTTGTGTACAAAATCTTCCCGAGAGTGTCATTGCTTTTACGGCACTGCCATAACGAATTCCACGGTGCCGTATTTCTGAGTTGATTTTTTATTATTTTATTTTCCTTCAAAAAAAAATTAAATTTTTTTGACACTACCGTTTTCAATTTAACGGCACTATAATTTTGACCGTTTTATCATCAGAGAATATCGAGCAAAATACGGCACTGCCATAACCATTTTTATGGTACTGTATTTGCTACAGATTTTTGTCATGAGACTTTTCTGAATATTACGGCGGTACCGTAAGCTTTTTCACGGTACTGTAATTAGGAAAAAATTTTTACCTGAGAGTTAGGACGAAATAACGGTACTATCGTATCATTTTACGGCCCGTGTTTTTCAATTTTGCCATATTACAGCACTGCCGTAATGGATTTTACAACTGTAATTATGTTTTTAGACACGATTCCTGTGCCATTTTTCAGGGTTTTCTGAGCTGTGTTTGAGTTTTCTCACTCATTCGAGCGCCGACATACGAACTCCGACCGTCAGAGCTGTCCGACGACCCTTTCTTTTTTGTTATCGCCACCGATCTGGTACCTTTCGCCCAATTTCTCGATTTTGGTGAGTTTTTATGAATATTTAGCCCCTTTCGTCGTTTGTCTTCGATTCTTGGTCGTTTTCAGGGATTCTTGCTGCCATTTATTTCTTAGATGATAGATGACCAGTTCTTGTCCATTTCTAGAGTTTTTGACCAATTTATGTGAAGAGATTTAAGCTTAAACGAGCTAGATTACTGAATTTTCATTGTTCACGTTTCGCCCCTTTTTCTCCCACTGAAATCTTTGAGTTCAAGCAGACATATTAGTTGATTCTAGCTTCTATAATGCTTAATGAGTATTGTTTTTCATGTTGGAAGTATTATTTGAGTTCAATGTTTGCTATACTTTGATATATTGTCTTGAAATTCAAGTTGCTGCTTTAGTTCACTCATGGCACCCAAGATCAAACAACTAGTTTCAAAGAAGAGAGGAAAAGGACTAGCCACATCTTCTTCACCACCAAATCCCTATGGCATTGTTTTTAGGGATGAAATTCAAGAGTCGAGGTACGATCAATTGGTGGAAAGAAGGGTTGTCAATACCAAATATGCTGATAAAAGGACTTTAGAGGCACTAGGGCTTTATGAGGATGTATCTTGGATGTTTGAGCAGATCAGAGCTAGAAAATTTTTTGAGATGACGCCCTATACCTATTTGCCACTAGCTTTGGAGTTTTTTAGTAGCTTGAATATGTATCTAAGGGAGTTTTCCAATGGACATGCTTAAGGAGATATCACATTTAGATAAGCAAATGTGGAGAGGAAGTTAAATTTGAGGGAAGTCGGGTCTATTTTTCACTTGGGTTCTAGAGGGTATACCCAAATACCAATTGGATTTAATAAGAATGTATTCTGGAACCAGATTACCCATGAGACTCACTTTTCTACTGTTTTTACTATTCCTGCTATAGCTTCAAAGATTGCAAATCCTTGTATAAAATATGTTAATAGAGTTCTTGCCCACACTGTCTTTGGCAGAGGAGACAGTGATGGCACGATAAGACAATTTGAGCTTTACTTTCTTTGGGGATGCTGAATGGACCAGTAGTAGATGTTGCTTTCTTTCTAATGAAACACATGGATAAAGTGGCTAGGGTGAAAATTGGAGCAATTGTAAAAGGAGGGCTGATTACACCTATAGCCTTGCATCTGAATGTTGAGCCATATGGAAAAGAAGTGGCAAGGGGGAATGCAAGGCTTAATCTTGAGTCTTGCATGACAATGAAAATGATAGTTAGAGAAGGGGATGTCTTTTATTTGGTCTTTGGACCAAATGCCCCTACTCTATCATTACCCCATGTAGACAAGACCACTATAAAAGAAAGAGTGAATTGGAAGCCTTCACTGACTACTGCCGAGGCCGCCTTTACACCATCGTTGAGTGCAGTTCCACCGCCACCCACTTGGGGTGGAAGAGATGATCTTTATGGTATGGAGTCACCATCTCACCGGCCTGCTGATCCTACTCCCCCAGCTACTTATTCTTCCCACATACCTACTGGAGGATGGTCTAGTGCTTTTGACCCTGGATTCCAGACACTCTCCTCTGAGATATATCATCAGGGACATCGTATGGAGAGGATGATGGACACCATGGGCCAGATAAAGGACTCGATGCATCACCTTCACTATGATGTGGAGCATCTCAGCAACTATATGGAAGAGATGAGAAATTTCTTATATGATCATTTTGGATTCCAGGACATGCGGAGAGGAGGAGACAATAGCTGGCCCCAGAGAGAGCAGCCCTTTGATCCTATGGATGCAGTAGAGGAGGACACCAAAGAGATTAGATCAGATGATGCGTAGAGTTTTGTGAGTATACCTTTTCCTTATTTCATTGCATTCTATTTTCCTTATCTTACTGATATTTCATTTGTTTTTTGGAGGGATAACTCTACAAACTTGTTGTGTCTAATTGTTAGGGAATACCGGGTGTAATTTAAAATTTTGCAGTCCCAGGACACAGCGGAAGAATCATTACACCCGAAATATATTCCGGTCCCAAGGATCCATGTGAGAGAGAAGACACAAGGATGTGTTAGAGATGTACCTCTTTTGCTTGTCTAGTTGCCGAAGCCATGTTGAAGGCGCCCAAGTGTTCGCCCTCTACAAGTATCCATGCGTCGACTCCTTGATCGTTGCTCCCTTCCACGCTTGGTGCTAGCCTCGGGAAGAGAATCAAGCCTTAGGGTTCCTTCACTTCTCTTGTGCCACCTCCAAGGATCACGCGCCAAGTGCAAGGAAGATGCCGCCAACTCCTTATCCTCTTCACTCCAAGAGAAGAGGGAGAAGAAGAGTTTTGGCCCTTAGGAAGAGTAAGAGGAAGTGGCGCCACCAAGTCCTTCTCCAAGTCACGCCAAGAGGAAAGGAAGGAGGAGACTTGCGGCCACTTGTAGGAAGAAGGGTTGCACCACCTTGATGTTGTCGCCCTTTGCCCTTGCTCACGCCTCTCTATGTATGTTCACGCCACCAAGGAATCGAACCATTGAGAGGGGGCAGCAAGGGTCCTTTTTATAAGCCAAGAGGCGGTTTAGGGAGGGCCAAGATCATGCCAAGTGGGTGGCTAGGATGAGAGGGGTTTGTGGTAAGGAAAGTCTCCAAGACTTTGCCATAAACCTCATTCAACCTATCCTTATTTGCCCAATAGCCATATCAGTCCCAACACTTGCCATAGAGACAAGATACCATCAAAGGATGAAGGGGGAGGCGCCACTTCCTTCAAAAGGAAGCAATTTATGCCACCCACACCCCATTATGCCCCTAGGCGCCAATGGGGTTGGGTTTCTCCCCATTATACCCTTTTAAGCCAATTCCCTCTTCATGAAAACTTATTATTGGGCCGCATTGGATAATGAGCTAGCCCAAACTTCATGGCATGGGTTGATTATGCCATTGAATCCAATCCAATGCAACCCTAATCCAAATGTGACCAATCTAGGTCAATTTTGGGTCAACCTGCCAAAATTGAAGTTTAGCTCCAATAACTTTCTTCCAACTCATCAGGCCCATCGGCGTTGATGAAATCTTTAAAATTGATCCAAGTTATCCAATAACTTAATCATAAGGCTTCTGATTAAAGCAATGTCAAGAGTCTATTGCGTGTGACCCCGTAGGATCCATATGATGATGGCAATGATGTAAGCATCATAAGTAGTGAGGGGTATCTAGCAACACATCACTACTACCCATGTCATAGGACTTAAGTCATTATGGCAACAACTCCTAACAAGCAA
>JANTFE010008775.1:40273-53689 GCA_027562315.1 Costus pulverulentus
TTTTTATGCAAACAAACTTCAACTAGCAAATAACTTAAAATATGCAAACAATATAGCAAGAACAACTAGGCATGAAAGCAAAAACTAAGAATGATTTTTTTTTTGGAGCAAATAAACAGCAAGTTAGTTAACTAACATGCAAAATAAATACCAAGAAACATGAAAGCATGTATTTTTTTTTTATGCAATGGGCAAGCAAAGGATCGTGTAAGCAGACAAGAGTTGCTCACAACTCGCTCTGATACCAAACTGATGCAGGGTGGAGACACGGAATATGATACTAATTAAAGTCCGATTATTATTATTATTATTTTTTTAATCTTCAAAATAAAGTGCAAAATGGATCAACTCATCCCACTCGTAGAGCAAAGTGAGTTCTTCCTCGTGACACCAAAGATCAAGATTTTGGTAGCACCGATTGCTAAAAATATCTGCGCAAACAAACATATTCAGATTAGCGAATAGAAAGTTGAAGCAGGAAATTCATGGAGATCAAAAATAGGGAACTCAAGGTTTGCGTCGTTCATAGACACTCGAGCGTGGATTGCTCGTCGGAGGATTTGGAAGCAAGGAGGTGACGAGGCAGCGTCGGTATCGTCGGAACACCGACAGTTGGTGGTGGGGCGAGGCGAGGGTGGCAACGCAGGCGGAGGCGGGGACGCACTGTACAGCAGAACAGGGGAGACGCGAGTGTGGAGCAGAGGTGGCCGCCGTTCGTCGGGTGGTGGCCGTTTGCCGGACCTGCTACAACTGGAGGTTGGTATGGTTGTGGGGACGACGTGGCCGGAGTTTGAGGTCGAATGGTGGCCGGTCGGAGGAGGGCGACGAGGAAAGGTGGAGCTGGGGCGGAAGACTGGCGGAAACAGGGGATGTGCGTGAGTGGCAGGGGCGGTCGCCGTTCGCCGGATGGTGGACGAAATCTAAACCTGCTACAAGTGGAGGTTGTTATCATAGATGAGAGGACGTGGCCGGAATTTGGGGGTGAAAGATGGCCGGACGGAGTAGATCGGTGATGAAAGGCGGATCTGAGGCGGAAGCTAGGCGGAAACAGGGGTTTGGATTCGGCCGTTCGATTCCGGCGATCGGAGAGGCAGATGGAGTGATGCCGGTGGCTGAATGTTGCTCAGGGGTAGGAGCAATGATGGCCGAAGTCTTGTAGAGATCCGGCCGGTGGATGGTCGGTGGCGAGGTGACGAGTTTCTGGAAATTCTGGAAACTGGGAATACGAGGTTGTTTGACTTGGTTTCGTGAGGAAGAAGCTTGTAGAGAAGAAGGGAAGAGGGAGGGCTCGGCCCTAGAAGGAGGTGAGGGGATGGATAGGTGACACAAGCGCCTCATAGGAGAAGAAGATCGGAGACATCCGAATGAGGACGAAAAACCATTTCCATTCAACAAAATCTGCCTTTACAAGGTTCAAGCTTTGATACATATAGGAGAAGCTTTCCAAGCGAACGTTGTTGGGTGAACGTTGCTATTTCCTTCCACGGCAGCAGAGAGACGTTGGAGAGATGTGAACGTTGCAGCTTCCATCTTGAGCAGCAAGGAGGGGGGGAAACGTTGAAGATTTCCTTATTTGTTCTGTTGAAGGGAGAGACGTGGAGCCTTCCTTCTTTGAAGTGATGAAGATTTGCGTTGATGTGTGCTTTGAAATCCCTACTTGGCTGGCTGCTGGCTGAGCATTATTGCCTAATTTGTTTCCTTTGCCGTGGATGCAGTCAACTTATTGAGCTGAAATATCTTGAAGTCATTGGAGTAATTATTCCCATTATTTTGAGCTAGCTAGAAGTGACCATGCTAGCTTATTTGTGACCTCACGAGTCTTTGTCTAGGGCACCTTTAGGCTCCACTTGTATCTTCGTGGCTTGTGGTTCCTGCCCCCATCATTTAGTCTATTTTCTATTTGTTGGGAAGAAAGAATCCAAAATCCAGAAATAGTGAGTGACTCCCCTACTTGGCACTGTGTAAAATTGACAGTGGTACCGAAGATATGGGTTGAAGTCTGAAAAGAAAAAATTTGGGAGAAAAAACAAAGAAAATGACTTATCTACTTGGCACTATGTAAAATTGACAGTGGTAGCTAAGACAAGAGTTGAAGTCCCAAATAAAAAGTGTGTATCTATGTGGGTACATACCATCAAAAGCACAAAAAGAATAAAAAGAAGAAAAGAAAATTTTGAGTGGAAAAAGACTTTGGATATCCTATTTTTGTAAACAAAAGTATAATAGATTTGAACTGAAAATTGGATGAATTCATGAGATTGAAATTCTACTTTTTTTGCAAGTTGTAAACTTTTATTTGATTAAGTTGTGGATCTAGAGGATAGAATTCAAAGGATGACATGTCTATTTAAACTTTTATGAATCAATTGGTGGGATTTTTCATTAGTGATTGTATTCTAGAAATTTATTCTTCATGAGAAAATCTATGCCTATGATCAATTTTTGATTTTTGCTTGAGGACAAGCAAAGTTTGAGCCTTATCTGTTTGATGACACCGAAATTTATAGTAAATTCTGTGCCATTTCATATATCTTTTTGTGTCAAAAATTATGAACCTTTGCTCATATTTTTTTATCAAATACTGCGGAATCTAGACTCTTTTTGGTTTTCGATCATTTTCAGGTAAAAAGGCATGATTTTTAGATGTTTTCAAGCAATTCCATATGCATGAATGAATTCCGACCATCAAGAGGAGATTACACATCAAATTTCATGAAGATTGGAGTTTCAGACCAAATTACGGTAGGGCCGTAATCTATATTACGGTACCGTATTTTCACCGGCTACCGTAATATCAGTGCACTGCCATAATTTGGGAATTTTTCAGCCATAAAGAATTTCAAAAATTACAACACTACCGTAAAGTTTCTCACGGGCCGTAATTTGGAGCACTTTTCGACCTGGAATTTTGGCTGAAATTACGGCACTACTGTAACCGATATTATAGTGTCGTAATTGTTAGATAGTTTCGATCCGAGAACTCGACTAAAATTACGGCAGTGCCGTAACCAAAAATACGATCGTAATTACAACCTGGAGACGCAATTTTCACGGTCAAATTTGAGTCCAATTTTTACGGGATCGATTGCAGACGATCCAGGCCATAAAATTCAAAGCTGTAAGAGCAAAAAAAGAGCTTTCGACGAGACGAGGGAGGAGACACCAAAAGCCCTAATTTTCATCCACTAACAAAGGAGAAATCGAGTTTCATGCCGCCAACCTAGGTTTCATTGCCGGAAAGCGTATAGCACATCTCCGGCCTTGAAATTTGAATGGAAGCTTCCCCTGGAGCAAGAGAACATACCCCAGAAGTTTCAACGCAAAAGGGTCTCGATCGGAGGAGAAATCGACGAAGAACCTAGCACCGGCACTATTCATGCACATATTACGGCTGTAATTTTCATTACAGTCATGTGGTTATTCGTTCTTCCCCTTTCTTTTTGATTTCTGATTACGAGAAACTATGCTTTATTGTAATCTTTTCTCCATGCTAGCTTAAACTTTTTGTGGGACATGGGGGAGTAATTCCCTTTGATTTCTTAATCACTAGATAAACTTTTCATTATTTCGTCACGTATAATTTTAGCATGATAATTCTATTTTTGTAATAATTGTTCCTTGATTCTCCATAGATGCATGTTATTAATCATATTTTAGAGTTTTCGCAATAAGAAAGGTGACTTGCTTGAGAACTTTGAACCCTAAAATTGCATTATAGGAACTTACTGTAAAAAATTATGTTAGTTCTTGTTTCTCGATTTTAGAAGAATAATTGCCATGTTTAATAATATGAATCTAGGATTGAGTCAATTTATCAAATGTGAAGATCTTGTGCGAAAGTAAGGATCAGAACATTGGAGAACCATAAGTAGAACTTGTGTAGAGACTCGAATGCACGAAAGTGATCCTAGAGATTCCACTTGAGATGATCCACTTAGAATTCGGATGCACAAAAGTGATCCTGGAGTTCTTTGATGGATGATTTACTTATTTTCAGCTTGGCATAAATCTTGCGAAAAGATGAGGATCGGTTCCTGCATGATTGTCTGCACCAAAGTTAGATAATCCTTTTATGAAGTAAATTGTATCTTTATCTTGATAAAATTAAACTGATGAATTTATATTCATATCTCGTCATATAAATCAAAGTGGATGAAACCCTAGTCCCAGTTTCTCTCTCTGGTATTTTCATTAGCTTTCGATAATTCACTTGCATTGTTTCGACTGCCTAGATAGTAAGAAATTGATTATTCGGTACTTGACAAACAAGGTCTCTATGGGATCGATATTTTTAATTACTTCGAGTATCCGTGCACTTGCGGACACAACAGGTTTTTGGACACAACATGTTTATGGCGGCAACGCCATAAATAAGTTACTGTCTAGCTACTTGTTGGGATACAACATCATCGTCGCCCTAGGTTTCGCCGACGGGAAGCATATATTGCATCTCCAGTAGTGAAATTTGAGGGGAAGCTGCACCTGGAGGAGGAGAACATACTCCAGAAGTTTCAAAGCGAAACGAGATCGATCGGGAGAGAAATCAACAAAAGAGGCTTTGCTGCCACTATTCATCACAAGAAATAACAGCTGTAATTGTCATTACAGCCGTGCTGTTAGTTGATTTTCTCTTTCTCTTTGATTCTTACCCTTCGAAACTATGGTTTATTGTAAATCTTCAACTATGCTAGCTTAAACTCTTTTTAGGACATCGGGTGTAATTCCCTTAACTTCTTAATAACTAGATAATTTTATTTCGTCAGGATAATTTTACTATGATAATTCTACTTATGTGATGATTGCCTTTAATTCTTTCCAGTTTCATATTATCAACGTGATTTAGAGTTTTTGTGATATGGACTGAAAAATGATTTGCGAAAACTTGAAACCCTAAAATTGAGATGTAGGAACTCATCGTAAGAAATTAGGTTTGTTCTTATTTCTAGATTTTAGAAGTTTATTGCTTTGTTGATAACCTGACCTAGGATTGAGTTATTGAAATAAACATGATGATATTGTAAGAAATTAAGTATCGAATCATTGGAGAACCATAAGTAGAACCCGTGAAAACTAATGTATGAAAGTATTTAGTTTTCATGTGAGATGATTGACTTATAATTTGGATGCATGAAAGTGATCTTTGACTACTTTGTCAATGATTTACTTATCTTTAGCATTGAATAAATCCTGTGCCAAAGTGAGGATTTGTTCTTTGTAAATTATCTATGCGAAAGCGAGATGATTTCTTTATAAAGTGAATCATATCTTTATCATAATAAAATTAAACTGACAAACACTTATTTGGATATAGTCATAGAAGTTAAGGTGGATACAACCCTAGTCCTAGTTTCTCTCTCTGACTGTTTTGTGTAGTTTCTGATAGTTTGCTTTCAATATTTTCGATTACCTAGCTAGTGAGAAATCGATTATTCGGTACTTGACTAACAAGGTCTCTGTGGTTCGATATCTTAATTATTACTTCGAGTATCCGTGCACTTGCGGTCACAACAAGTTTTTGGCACCGTTGCCGGGGACATTGTTTTCTATCAATATTGAAGATATTGAAAGTATTGCTAGACTAGGTTTTATTTTATTTTTTATTTTTTAATTCTTTTCTGCATATTTTGCGTTATTTGATCTATCTACTTGTGCATGCACAGGAATCTTATATTAGGACCTCTAGTTCCCCTAGACCCTGAGATTAACAAAACTCTTCGTCTATGGAGGAAACTTAGATTTGAAGGAAGACAAGAAGAAGAAGTAGTCATGGTGGAAAGAAGATCACTTAGGGACTATGCAGCCCCTAATCCACAAGAGATACACTCTAGCATTGCTAGACCAGTTATAGAAGCTAACAATTTTGAGATCAAACCTGCTTTCTTATCCATGATAAAGCAAAATCAGTTTGGAGGATCTCCACTTGAAGATCCTAATCAACATCTTGCTTTGTTTCTTGAATTATGTGATACAATTAAGATTAATGGTGTTTCTAATGATGCATTGAAACTGAGATTATTTCCTTTTTCTCTTAGGGACCGAGCACATTCTTGGCTTCAAGCTCAACTAACCGGTACCTTCACCACATGGGAACAACTATCAAATGTTTTCTTGATGAAGTACTTTCCACCCAGCAAGACCTTCCAGTTGAGGAACCAGATTACAAGCTTTACACAGAGGGATAGCGAGTGTTTCAGCGAGGCATGGGAGCATTTTAATGATTTGCAATGGAGGTGTCCTCACCATGGCCTTGAAAATTGGGTTTTAATACATACTTTTTACAATGGTTTACTTTATAATACCCGACTAACTATTTATGCCACTACAGGAGGAGCCCTCATCAGCAGAACCATTGAAGATGCTGATGACACCAAAATATATAGTAAATTTTGTATCATTTTAGATATCTTTTCATGCTAAATTGAGGATCTTTTACTTGTTTTTATGCTGAATTCATGAAATATTGCAAAGTCTACTTCTATTTTGGTTTTTCATGATTTTCAGGTAAAAAGGCACTATTTTGAGGCATTTTCAAGCAAAATCGAAGACATAGAAGAGTTATCATCATCAAGAGGAGATCACAAGACAAATTTCACTCAAAATGGAGCAATAAACCAAAATACGGCAAGACCGTAATCTATATTATGGTACCGTATTTTCGTATGCTACCGTAATATCAGAGCACCTACCGTAATTCGGGGAGTTTTCCAAACATAAGGTTTTCATGATTTTACAGCACCGCCGTAAGAAATTACACTGTCATAATTTGAAGCGCTTCAGAATAGAGACACTTGCCGAAATTACGGCACTATCGTAAACTATTTCACGGTGCAGTATTTTCCAAACAATTTAGACCAGAGAACTAATCCAATTTTATGGCACGGCCGTAAACTATTTTATGGTACCATATTTTAAGCAATTTGTGACCATAAAGTTGCCCAGAAAATATGGCACTACCGTAATATATTTTACGGTACCGTAATTACACTCAAAAACACGATTTTTATAGGTCCGAAACTTGTGCGGACCACAACTGTTGATCCAGAACTCCAAAGTGATATCCGAAAGTTGCTGTAGACTCATATTTAAGAGGATAACACACACGAAGTGAAAGGAGGAATTTTTATCTAGTATCAAGGGAGTAATCGACAGAGAGGCATCTAGGGTTTGGCCTCATGCCGAGAGGCGTAGAGGGCACCTCAGGTCTTGATTTTCATGCAAAAGCTTCGCCTAGAGTAGAGAAAGACACCACAGAAGTTTTAGATCAAAAGGAGTTTGAGCGGAGGAGAAATCAATGAAACAACGGTGACAGCACTGTTCATCACGGAAAATACGGTTGTAATTTATATTACAGCCGTGTTGTGAAGTTGTTTTCTTCTTCTTCTTCAATTTCTTCCACTTTGAAACTATGGTTGATTGTATTTCTTTTTCCATGGTAGCTTAAACATATTTTGGGACATGGGGAAGTAGTTCTCCTTGATTTTTAATGATTAGATAATCCTCTTTTTCGTCATGATAATTTTGCCATGATAATTTTTCTCATGTGATTTTTGTGCTTACACTCTCTATAAATCCATGTTACTAATCATGTTTTTAGAATTTTCGCTATTGACTGAAAGGTATTAGCTTGAGAATTCATAACCCTATAATTGCATGTTAGGAACTCTTCCTTAGGTTAGATACAATTTGTTCAGTTCTAGTAGATTAATTGCCATGTTAATAACATGAATCTATAGATCGAGTTTAATTGTCAAACATAGAGATCTTGCACAAAAGTGAGGATCGGAAGGTTGGAGATCCATGAGTAAAACTAGTGTTGAGGCTCGGATGCACGAAAGTGATCCTTGAGATTCCACTAGAGACAATCAACTTAGAACTCGGATGCGCGAAAGTGATCTTTGAGTTCTTTGATTGATGATTTACTTATTTTTAGCATTGGGATAGATCTTGCGCGAAAGCGATGATTGATCCCTGCATGATTGTCTGCACGGAAGTGAGATGATCCCTTTATGAAGTAAATTAAGTCTTTATCATGATAAAATTAGTTTGACGATCTTTTATTTATGCCTAGTCATTGAAATTAAGGTGGATGAAACCCTTGTCCCAGTTTTCTCTCTGTGATTATCTCTTTAGCATATTCTTTGCATAGTTATTTCTATCATATTCGGCTTGCTTAGCTAGTGAGAAAATATCTATTTGGTACTTAAGAATAAGGTCTCTGTGGTTCGATATCTTTCTTTATTACTTCGAGTATCCATGCACTTGCGGACACAACAGATGCCTTTAAGTTGCTGGAGGAGATGGCTTTGAACTACAACTAGTGGACTACAGAAAGAGGAGTGTTGTATCGACCTCCTCATGATAAGAATGAAAGTGATAACTAGCGCACCTTGGCTGAAAAGGTAGATTCTTTGTGCAATAGATTTGATTCTTTTCAAATGCAAACTGCTATAGTTCCATCTTCTATTGTGTGTGATATTTGTTGTAATAATGGTCATTATTCTGAAGAGTGTAAAGTCATTGTTAATGAGGGTACTGAACAAGTTAATACTTTGGGGGGTTATAATCAAAGTAGAAACAATGATCCTTATTCTAGTACTTACAACCCTGGATGGAGGTATCACACCAATTTATCATGGAAAAGTAATAATCATTTAGGGGGACAAGCTGAGAATAGAGGGTATCCACAAAGGGAAAATCAAAATCAAAATCAACCCCAAAATTCTAGTGTTGAGTCCATGCTTGAAAAATTTATGGCTAGTCAAAATCAACTCATGACAAATCAAAATAAGTAAATTGAAGATCTTAAGGGATTGGTTAGCCAACTTGCTTCTCAAGTAGGATCATTAGCAGCCCACAAGAAAATTTTAGAAAATCAAATAGCACAACAGGCTAGCACTTCTTACAGGCCCTCTGGAAAATTACCTGCTAAACTTGAACCAAACCCTAGGGAGCACTGTAATGCTATCATTACTATGAGTCGGAGGCAATTAGATGAACCTAAAGGGAGAGTTGTGGATAATGAAAAAGAGCTTGAGATTGAACATAACAATGAATTAGACTTGGAAAAATCTACTGTGCATGAGTAGTCCCTAACTAGTTTGTCACCTCATAAAAGTGATGAACCTAAAGGTGATGAGACATGTCAGTCAGATCTTCCTAGACCTAGTTCTCCTATACCTTATTGGCGACCTATACCCTTTAACTAGAGATTAGTGCAAGCAAAATTAGACAAACAATTTGGGAAATTTCTTGATGTTTTGAAAAAGCTTTATATTAATATTCCATTCACTGAAGCTTTATAACAAATGCACTCATATGCTAAATTTTTGAAAGAAATCTTGTCAAATAAGAGAAAGATAGAGGACTATGGTACTATGGCTTTAACTGAAGATTGTAGTGCAATTATCCAGAACAAATTGCCACCAAAATTAAAGGATCCAGGTAGTTTCTCTATTCCTTGATACATTGGGAGTGTGGCTTTTGACTGAGCCTTATATGATTTGGGTGCTAGTGTAAGCCTAATGCCTTTATCTATTTGTAGGAAATTGGACTTGGGAGAGCTTAAACCAACTTTAATATCTTTGCAGCTCGCTGATTCATCGGTAAAGTATCTAGTTGGTATTTTAGAAAATGTTCCAGTTCAAATAGGTAAGTATTTCATACCAGTAGATTTTGTGGTGTTAGAAATGGAGGAAAGCTATAAAAACCTAATTATTCTTGGTATACCCTTTTTAGCCACACCAGGAGCAGTTATTGAAGTTAGGAAAGGAAAACTCACATTTATTATTTGTGAAAATATAATTGAGTTTGATTTAACATATTCATTTTAAAAATCATTTTCAGGATCGTGTTCTAGTATTGATGTAATATATGATGTTGCAAGTGATGTGCATAATTTATTTGATGAGCCCTCTAATTTTGAGAATGATATTTTTTCTGAGTGTGTGAATAGAGGATTTCAGGAGAATGCTGATTCAAAAACTAAAAGGAGAAAGAAGAATAGACAAAGAAGTAGAGGAAGATCGAAATTGCTTGATAAAGAAAAAAAGATCTTAGGCAAAGTTGGACACTATTTGTTGAATGAGCCTTATGTTGTCAAAAGAGGTGAACAAAATAAGGAGAAATCAGAGTGGCGACTGAAGGCACCACCACGATCAAATCCTAGTGCAGAACGGTCAAGCTAATGACCTTTAAATTAGCAGTTCTTGGGAGGCAACCCAAGCACTCTTACTTAGCTTAGTTTCTTTTATTTTAGTTTATTTTTAGAGTTAATTTTTCTTCTCATTTTGTAGGTGAAATCGAGTTTTGGTACAAAAATACAGCACTGCCATAATGCAAATTACGGGCCATATTTTTGGTCCGTTTTCGACCATAAAGTTTTGATGCCATTACGGCACTGCCGTAAATATTTTTATGTGCCGTATTTTTACTCTGAAATCTTCCCGAGAGTTTTATCGCTTTTACAGCACTACTATAATGATTTTCATGGGCCATATTTTCTGTTGATTTTCAAGCACTTTTCGTGATTTGGCTCGTATTACGGTAGTACCGTAATCTTTTCTACGTGTCGTATTTTATTTAAAAAAAATCTCTCTTTGATTTTACAGTACTATCGTATCCTATTTCATGGTGCCGTATTTTTGAGCATTTTCTTTGCCGAGAGTTGATTGAAGTTCTGTGGAAATTTGATGACACCGAAATTTATAGTAAATTTTGTGTCATTTCATATATCTTTTTTTGTCAAATTCATGAACCTTTGCTTATTTTTATGTCTTTTTTTTATCAAATACTACGGAATCTACACTCTTTTTGGTTTTTCATGAATTTTAGGTAAAAAGGCACAATTTTTAGGCATTTTCAAGCAATTCCAGATGCATGAATGAGTTACCACCATCTAGAGGAGATTACACATCAAATTTCATGAAGATTGGAGCTTTAGACCAAATTACGGCAGGGCCGTAATCTATATTTCGGTATTGTATTTTCATTAGCGACCATAATATTAGAGCACTGCCGTAATTTGGGAATTTTTCATCGAGAAAGAATTTCGGATGTTATGGCACTACCGTAAAGATTTTCACGGGCCGTAATTTGGAGCCCTTTTCGACCAAAAATTTTGGCTGAAATTATGGCACTGCCGTAACCGATATTACGGTGCCGTAATTGCCAGATGGTTTCGATCCGAGAACTCGATTGAAATTATCGCAGTGCCGTAACCAAAAATACGACCGTAATTACAACTTGGAGACGCGATTTTCACGGTCAAATTTGAGCCCAATTTTTGCGGGATCGATTGCGGACGATCTGGGCCATAAAATTCAAAGCTGTAAGAAGCAAAGGAAGAGCTTTCGACAAGACAATGGGGGAGACACCAAAAGCCCTAATTTTCATCCACTAACAAAGGAGAAATCGAGTTTCACACTGCCGACCTAGGTATCATTGCCGAGAAGTGTACAACGCATCTCCGACCGTGAAATTTGAAGGGAAGCTTTGCCTAGAGTAAGAGAACATAACCAGAAGTTTCAACATGAAAGGATCTCGATCGGAGGAGAAATCGACGAAGAACCTAGCACCAGCACTATTCATACGATTATTACGGCTGTAATTTTCATTATAGCGGTGTGGTTATTTGCTATTCCCCTTTCTTTTTGATTTCTGATTGCTACAAACTATGGTTTATTGTAATCTTTTCTCCATGCTAGCTTAAACCTTTTGTGGGACACGGGGGAGTAATTCCCTTTGATTTCTTAATGACTAGATAAACTTTTCATTACTTCGTCACGCATAATTTTAGCATGATAATTCTACTTTTGTGATAATTGTTTTTTGATTCTCCATAGATACATGTTATTAATCATGTTTTAGAGTTTTCGCAATAAGAAACGAAAAGTGACTTGCTTGAGAACTTGGAACCCAAGAATTGAATGTTAGGAACTCACTGTAAGAAATTAGGTTAGTTCTTGCTTCTTGATTTTAGAAGAATAATTGCCATGTTTAATAATGTGAATCTAGGATTGAGTCAATTTATCAAACGTGAAGATCTTGTGCGAAAGTAAGGAACGGAACGTTGGAGAACCATAAGTAGAACTTGTGTTGAGACTCGGATGCACGAAAGTGATCATTGAGGTTCCACTCAAGATGATCCACTTAGAATTCGGATGCACGAAAGTGATCCTTGAGTTCTTTGATGGATGATTTACTTATTTTTAGCTTGCGATAGATCTTGCGCGAAAGCGAGGATCAGCCCCTACATGATTGTGTACACGAAAGTGAGATAATCCTTTTATGAAGTAAATTGTATCTTTATTATGATAAAATTAAACTGACGAATTTCTATTCATATCTAGTCATGGAAATCAAAGTGGATGAAACCCTAGTCCCAGTTTCTCTCTCTGGTATTTTCGTTTGCTTTCGATAATTCACTTGCATAGTTTCGATGGCCTAGATAGTAAGAAATCGATTATTCGGTACTTGACAAACAAGGTCTCTATGGGATCGATATTTTTTATTACTTCGAGTATCCGTGCACTTGCGGACGCAACAAGTTTTTGGACACAACAAGTTTTTGGCGGCAACGCTATAGATAAGTTTCTGTCTAGCTACTTGTTGGGATACAAGAAGTTTTTGGCACCGTTGCCGGGGACCTTGGTTTTTGTCAACATTGAAGATATTGAGAGTATTGATAGACTAGGTTTTATTTTCTATTTTTTTTCCTTTTTTCTGTTTATTTTCTTTTCTGTTAAAATCATTTGATTTATCTACTTTGTATGCACATGAATCTTAGATCAGGACCTCTTGTACCTTTTGATCCTGAGATAAATAAAACTCTTAGACTGTGCAGGAAGTTGAGATTTGAGGAAAGTTAACAAGATGAGGAAGAAGTGACCATGGCAGAACAAAGATCACTTAGGGACTATGCTGTTGAGAAACCGTCAAGAGCTTTCTTCACTTCCGCCAAGGAGAAGAAAGGAATAAGACTTGCGGCCACTTGATGGAAGAGGAAGAGGTTGCCCACCTTTGTTCCTTGCTCTCGCCCCTCTTGATGTGTTCACGCCTCCAAGGATGAATACTTGTAAGAAGGGGCGGCTAGGGTCACATATATAGGGCAAGTGGCGGTTAGGGCAAGGGCTAGGATCATGACAAGTGTAGGGCTAAGACGAGGAGGTTTGATGAAAGGAAAATCTCCAAGACTTTACCATAAACTTCATTCAACCTATCCATAATTGCCCAAGCACCCTTTGTTGGGAGGGGAGGCACAAGACATGCCATAGAGGCATGCATTCCATCCAAGGAAGAGAGGGGAGGCACCCTTTGTTGGGGTATGCCCTTAAGGCTAATGTTTGAAGCCTTGGGATTATTTCAGTATCATGTATAAACTCTATGTTTATAAAGGCAATGGTTGTTATTCAGGTTGTT
>JANTFE010008777.1:0-11954 GCA_027562315.1 Costus pulverulentus
ACGACCATGCCTTTATTGATTATATCAATTTCATTAATTCTATCAAAGTACATTCAAGCAATGCCTGACCATGTCCATACATTGGTCTGCAGGGCATATACACCAACAAGGGTTTCTTGTTTCTATCATCTTCTCAATCTCTTTTGGATTTTTGGGTTATTTTTCTTGTATGAATTAAGGATCAAAGGTGCACGTCGTTTTGTCAAGTAGGATGGGCATTGTGTCTTCGGACTGGCCGGGTCTCTTGATCTGATTACCAGCCGAAAGGATCTTTGAAATCATGATGAAAAATAGATCACAAATAACAGAAAGATTTGTGAGAAGAACATGAGGAAAAGAGACTGGTTTTATGAAAAAGTAAAATTTCAAATTTTATGTTTTTCATGAGCATGTAGAATTGCATGTGTAGATACCTTACCAGTGCATAATGTTGTGATCATGAGTCAAGCCCCTTTGCATGCTTGTGATGTATCCTTGTGAGGCCTGCATGCCGCTTTTCTTTTGCTTTTAAATAAGAAGAAGATTAGGGTGACGCACATCACTTGAAGCATTGGTGCTTGGAGCATTATTGCTTGATAGCGCATGCATAGAAGTGCAAGATGGCATGGTCGAACCATAGGGTTTGAGAGCTCGCTATCTTGGCTCCTTGCATGGTGGCGCATCATCTATGGAGAAAGACCCATGGCATTGGCCGAACCCATGAGGGACACCTCTAGGGTTTGAGGGCTAAACCATGGTAAGAAGGACCTTAGAGCCAACCTTGAAGCTCAAGTTAGAGGTAGGCTAGGTTAGGTCTTGTCTTTGGGGCTTGAATCCTAGGTCAAGAGTTGAACCTCCTTTTGGCATGGGTTGGTTCAATGTCTTGAATAAGCTATGATCACATCATTCTTTTACTATTTTAATACATATCTGCTAAAGCATGTCTGAGTTGTTTTATCGTTATGTTATCACTATAGGATTGCATGCCTGTAATGCTAAACATAAGATAAAACTAATGAGACCTCAAAAACCCTCATAAATAAATATCAAGTCTAGTAGCCTTCTAACGCGTAGCCCTCACTAAGCTATCGATCAGTGGTGTTGTGAACTATTTCCCACCCTCGTGGGACACACCCACTTATCTTTAGAAAGTGCGTGGTGACAATGGTTTCCCTAGTCCATTTTAATCGGGCGTGCCTTCGCAAGGAAACTCGTTGGCCCTGGGCATAACGGTTAGGAATGGACTTGACTATATTTTCACATGTGCTGGGCATATGGTGGAGCTCTAGACGCATCATTGAGAGGTTAGGGTTTCATGCTGTATCCAGCCCTCGCTAGACATGAAATGCCAAGACTGTCTCAATAAGGGGAATTGCTTGGAGCAATCGGCCGGCGTGCCCACCTTAGGAAGCATGGGATACTTTGTGCATCTCATCCCACCCTCGTGGGACGCGAAGCCTCATGTGGAATAAGGATCTCATCTCACTAGAAAGTCTTAAACTTCCCGATTGGCTTTGTGGGTTATCAATTCGATTAAAATAGTGAGAGCCATAATCATCCCACCCTCTGGGAGAATTCATCAGCGCCGATGGGCCTGATGAGATGTAAGAATGTTATTGGAGCCAAACTTCATTTATGGTAAGTTGACCCGAATTTGACCATGGTTAGGGCACATTTGGATTTGGGTTGCATTGGATTGGATCCAATGGCTTAATCAACCCATTAAATGAAGTATGGGCTTGCTCATCAACCAATGAAGCCCAATAACAACCCCATTGGCACCTAAGGGGTATAATGGGGAGAGAACCAACCCCATTGGCGCCTAAGGGGTATAATGGGGTGAAGTGGGCGAATTTGCTTCATTATGGAAGCAAATTGCGCCTAGCCCTAACCCTAATCGCCCCTTGCTCTATATAAGTGGTTCTAGGCACCCCCTCTCAGGTATTCTATTCCTTGGAGGCGTGAGAACACAGAGAGAGGCGAGAGCAAGGGTCTTGGCGCAAGTGATTTCTTCCATCAAACCCTAGCCGCAAGCCTTGATCTTCCTTTCCTCTTGGCGCAAGGAATTTGGTGCTTGGCAGCTTCCCTCTTCTTCATCCTTCTTCATCCTTGGTGCATATACCTTGGAGGTGGCGCAAGTTGTGAAGGAAGTGAACAAAAGGCCTAGATCTTCTTCCCAAGGCTAGCACCGGGCGTGGAAGAAGAGGACTCAAGGAATCTGTGTGTGTGAGACTGCAGAGGGCGCACGCTTGGGCACCTACCTCGACATCGGCCTCATCTTGCTGTAAGGTATATTCTATCTCATCATGTCAACTCTCTCGCATGCGATCTTCACTGGGTTTTTGGGACCGGCTCATTTCGGGGATATTGCTTCCGCTGTGCATTGTTTTCTATAATCTCTGTCTCTGAAAATTGTAAAATATCCCCAGGGTTTCCCAACAGAAGAGAGGCAGGGCTTCGTATCAAGCTCAGGTATTTATGTTACTGAAGTCAACCTTTCTACTTCTATGTCATGGGTATTGGATACCGCATGTGGAGCTCATATTTGTACAAATATGCAGGGGCTCAAGAAAAGTAGATCGGTGCGGCCTTGAGAGATTGACCTATGGGTTGGAAATGGAGCACAAGTTGCTGCTGTTGCTGTAGAAATTTTGACTCTCTCCTTGCCTTCTAGACTTCAGATAATTGCTATTATGTACCTTCTCTTACAAAAAACATTGTATCCATTCCTTGTTTAGTAAGGAAAGGTTTTAAATTTGAAATAAAAGAGAACACTTGTTCTTTTTCATTTGCAAATATGTTTTATGGGAAGGGTACTTTATGCAATGGTTTATATGTCTTGGACATAGATAGCTCTATTTGTAACATAAATAGTAAGAGGACCAAACTAAGTGGTTCAATTGGTGTTTTCCTATGGCATTGTCGATTAGCCCATATAAATAAGAATCGCATTCAACAACTCCATACAAATGGGTTGTTAGATTCAAGTTCCTTGGAGGAATTTGATACTTATGAGACTTGTTTATTTGGGAAGATGACAAAGGCACCCTTCACCAAGATAGGTGAGAGGGCAGGAGGTTTATTGGATCTTATACATAGTGATGTGTGTAGGCCATTTAGTAAACAAGCCAGAGGAGGGTACAACTACTTCATCACATTTACTGATGATTTCAGTAGATATGGTTATGTCTATCTGATGACACATAAACCTGAATCCTTTGAGAAATTTAAGGAGTTCAGATATGAAGTAGAGTGTGAGATCTATTGAAACTCCTCGATCAGATCGTGGTGGAGAGTACCTGAGTAGTGAGTTCTTTGACTATCTGAGAGAGTATGAGATCTTATCCCAACTCACTCCTCCTGGAACACCTCAATGGAATGGTGTGTCTGAAAGGAGAAATCGAACCTTGTTAGACATGGTGCGATCCATGATGAGTCATGCAACTCTAGCACTCTCATTCTGGGGTTTTGCACTTGAGACAGCTTCTCTTATACTGAATAACGTTTCATCTAAGAGTGTCTCCAAGATACCATACGAGGTATGGAGTGGGAGACACCCTAACCTCTCTTTTATCAAAATCTGGGGATGTGAGGCCTATGTCAAACATCAGGATTCTAGCAAGCTAGAGCCCAGACCTGATAAATGCGTGTTTGTGAGGTATTCTAAGGAAACTAAAGGTTACTACTTCTATGTTCCCACCGAGAACAAAATTTTTATTGCTCGGGGTGCTGTCTTTCTAGAGAAAGAATTTCTCATGAAAGAAGTTAACTGGAGGAAGTTTGACTTGGACAAGGTCCAAGTACAACCACAAGACACAAAGATGGAATCTAAGCCACCTGCACCGGTTGTTGGGCAACTTGAGGCTCAGACACAGGCCCCAGATAGGTCTGGGAGGATTCATCGTGCGCCTAAGAGGTTTGGGTCACTGCCGACTCAACACGACGGGATCTTCATCATTGAGAATGAACCCAGGACCTATGATGAGGTGGTTAGTGGACCAGACTCCAAGAAATGGCTTGAGGCCATGCGATCCGAGATGGATTCCATGTCAGCTAACCAAGTATGGGATTTGGTTGAGCTACCTGATGGGGTAAACCCATAGGGTGTAAATGGGTCTTCAAGAGGAAGACTGACATAGATGGCAATATAGTTACCTATAAAGGAAGACTTATGGCTAAAGGATTCAAACAGGTCCATGGGGTGGACTATGATGAAAATTTTTTGCCAGTTGCCCTGATCAAATCCATTCGGATTATGCTTGCTATAGCTGCATATCATGACTATGAGATATGGTAGATGGATGTTAAGACAACGTTCCTTAATGGGAAACTGACTGAGGATGTGTACATGACACAACCTGATGGTTTCATCCTTCCTACAGATGCCAATAGGTTCTTTAGGCTAAAGAGATCCATTTATTGATTAAGGCAAACATCTCGAAGTTGGAATCTTCGATTTGATGAAGTTGTGAGAGACTATGATGTGGTGGGAAGACTCGTGACGGGAAACTAGAAAATGCAATATATGTTTTATTTTTTTAGATTTTCTCTTTTTTTTATAAAACTATAGAGAGGAAAAATTCATTAAAATTAAAGAAAAGCAAGCACATATTAAACTACTCTAAGCATGTAATTGGAATAAAATGCTAAATCTTAAAGACACTCACCTTGTGCCCTTTGAGAGTTGAAAGGGCGTGCCACCCCGTTCTTTACTGATCCAACTCTGATGGTAGATGATGGTTACACACAGAACAATCCAACAAGCCCACACAGGTGTGGGTGAGTTATAAAAGTTAAGAGGTTTACAACAACAAAATTGCAAGAGGGAGGTTAAGCCTCCAAATTCACTTGCCTAGACAATAAGCGAGACTAACTAAAAAGGGGGGAAAGAGGGAGATGCGCCATGATCAAGTCCAAGACCAAGGGCCATCATCCTAGAAAGATCAAGTAAGGTGTAGGATTTGCTCTTGGAAGAAAAGAGGAAACAAGAACCAAAAACGAGTTAAGAACACTCAGCTTAGAATGAACCTCCATCAAGATGGTTCTCGGCTTCAAGAGTTCTTTGCACAATCTTGTTGAAGTGATGGCTCACAGCTTGCAACCTTGGTGGGTGAAGTGCTCGGCTAGATGTGGAGATGAAGAGGGAGGAAGGCTCGGCTAGACAAGTGGAGGGGAAGAGAAGACTTGGTGACACATGCACCAAGAATTACTTAACTAACAAACTACTCAATAATTTTCATTCAACTTCAACTATCGAAATGCATGAGATGATTACACATATATATGCAAGCAAGACCATGGGTAGAGTGGTCATTTCCTCTTTGGCGCCTAGTACAAAAAATGGAGAGATTTTGAACAAAGGTGGGAACACAATTAAATGATGAAATTTCTTCCTTCTTTGGCCCGCCCCTTCTTGGAAGTTCTTTGAATTTTGAAAATTATTTCTTGGCATTTGATGGCTGCGAAATCCCCTTGAATTTGAATTTGAATTGTTGCCGAAATGAGGGAGAAGATGCCTTGGAATATTCCTTGCTTTGATTGCAACGTTTATTCCTTTCCTTGCTTGGGTGTGAATGCATTAAGTCTTCAATCAATCACTCCTTGATTGATGAATCTTGGTGTATTTGATGGGCTGATATTTTCTTGATTGTGTGGCCGAATATGGAGTTGGATAAGTGATGTCTTGGCTTCAAAAGGTAAGGGAGTTGAAGTGCCTTAACCCCCTAACTTAAGTCTTCAGTTGAACTATCTTGGATGCTGACTTTCCTTTCTGAGAGCTTACTTAGTTGAATGAGTGATTGAACTTACTTCAGCTAGCCTAGAACTTACCTATGTTATTACAATATGCCATGAACTAGTCCTACCATGATGCAATATAATATTGATAAAAAAAATACGAAACCTACCATATGTAGCTACATGTTGTACTTGAAGATAAAACTAAACTAAAATGATGCATGCAATGCAAGGGTGGAGTATTAGGGTACCCTTAGGCTAGGGTGTCCTTAGGCTCCACTTATATTTTTTTGGTGCATGGCTCCTCCCCCCATCAGACTATGGCTTTATCAAAAGTGAAGATGACGCCTGTGTGTACAGAAAATTCAGTGGGAGCTTGGTGAGTTTTCTAGTCTTGTATATCGATGACATACTACTCATCAGAAACGACATCCCTAGTCTTAACTCTGTAAGGACATGGTTAGGGAGGTGTTTCGAGATGAAGGACTTAGGGGGGGCTGCCTATATTTTTGGCGTAAGGATCAACTAGGATAGATCCAAGAGGCTTTTAGCCCTTAGTGAAAGTACCTACATTGATAAGGTCCTGGAGAGGTTTAACTTGGAGCAATCCAAGAAAGGATATCTTCCAGTGAGACATGACCTTACTCTCTCGAAGAGCCAGTGTCCCACAACACAGGCTGAGAGGGATTACATGAGTCGAGTGCCCTATGCTTCGGCAATAGGCTTGATCATGTATGCAATGTTTTGTACAAGACCAGATGTGGCTTATGCTGTGAGTATAACCAGCCGATACCAATCCAATCGAGGTCTGCAGCACTGGGTGGCTGTAAAGAACATCCTGAAGTATCTGAGAAGAGCTAAGGATGTGTACTTGGTCAATGGAGGACAGAATGAGCTCAGTGTTCAGGGCTACACAGATGCGTCATTCCAGTCAGACCCAGACGACTTTAGATCGCAGGCTGGCTATGTGTTCAAGTTGAATGCAGGAGCTGTTTGCTAGAAAAGCTTCAAGCAATCCACCATAGCAGATTCTACGACCGAGGTTGACTATGTCTCCACTTATGAGGCAGCCAAAGAAGCTGTTTGGATAAGGAAGTTTGTTTCTAATCTTCAGGTGGTTCCAACTGCTGTGGATCCCATTAAGCTCTATTGTGATAACAATGAGGCGATTGCACAGGCAAAGGAACCACGGTCTTATCAAAGGTCCAAACACATACTCAGGAGATTTCACCTGATCAGAGAGATCATTGATCGAGGTGATGTTAAGATTAGCAGAGTTGACACAAAGAACAATCTGGTAGATCTATTGACCAAGGCTTTGGCGTAGCAGAAGCATGATGGTCACGCTAGAGATATGGGGTTGAGATTCCTCAACCTCTGGGTCTTAGTGCAAGTGGGAGATTGTTGGTGTATATGCCCTAGGACCTAATACTGGTCCATTATTGTACTACTTAACATTGATATTTATATATCATTATGGCTTTATCGTTATCATCATTTGTTTACATTTGCGAATGTGTACTTATGTGATAATGTCCCTGGAGACAGATTGGATCTGTGCTCAAACTTTTTGTCCCTAGTCAAGTACCTTAGTAGATATGGGACAGCTATGGTACATGAGAGATTGGTGTATGGGTTGGTTAGCTACGAAATGCTAATGCAGACATATGGGTATATCGGTGGTAGATATACTGGATCGACCTGCTGTGAGGCAATGACTTGGTGTCATGAGTTATCCTCACATGTGACAGGAGATGTGTTGATCCCTAGACTTGAGGTCATTGACTCTTCTATGTGGTTAGGGACATGCTTTGATACAACCTAACATCTCGCCGTACTTGGGAGGTCATAACGGTTGTCATTGAGTATGTCATGACCCATATGAGAAGATCAATTTACAAATAGAGGATTTGCCCCTTCCTAAGGGAATCTTGATATCCATAGGGCCCCTATGGTTTTATGACTGAAAGTGTATAGCCATACCTAGGTGAGAACCTGATTTAGTCACAACCATGTGATTGGGTTAAAACAAGTGGTGACACACATGTCCAATCGGATATCAGTTTGGCAAAGGGACTATAATACATGAGTGCCTAGTTGTGATGATGGGGATGTCGATGTCAATATCCATTCCGATGACTTGGGTAGCAGTGATGCACTGCGAGGTGCCACTCACTGCTAGTGGTGACCTTAAGTCAGCACTGCCAACGTCAAAAGAACCTATAGGGTTGCACACCTTGATGCTCGAGTTTTCGTATTAATCGGATAGCCTTTGGATCGAGTCATTGGATAATTCAGATCTATTTGGGAGATTCATTAGCGCCAATGGCCCTGATGAGATGGAAGAAACTTATTAAAGCCAACTTCCATTTTTGGCATATTGACCAAATTAACCACGCTTAACCTCGTTTGACCTTGGGTTAAATTGGATTGGATCCAATGGGTTGATTAACATGCATAATGGACCTTGGGCTAGGCCCATTATATAGTTGGGCTTACTGATAAGTTAATTGGGCTTAAGGAGAAGAAAAGGTAAGCACATATTTAACCCTAGTTAGACTAGGGTTAGCTCTTATGCCTTAATTAATATCATGTGATTAATTAAAGTTGATTTTGAATTAATCATTTAAGATAAAATAGGGGCTAATTAATTAATTAATTAGAGTCCTATTTTTGTGGAGATTTAATAGGGCTGATTTTATTTAAATTAATTAGAGTCATAATTGGATTAGGATTTAATTAATTAATTCCTAAAATCATGCTCTCCTAATTCTTCTCCAAGCCACACATGATCTCTATAAAAGAGACCCTATTCCGCCCCTCTCATGGCACTAATTCTTCTTGGAGGCGTGGAGACAAGTGGAGGGGCGAAAACTTGAGGTTCTTAGAGATTTCCTCCTCTTCTTCCATCAAAACCAAAGAGATCTTCTTCCTCTTCTTCCCTTGGCGCTTCCACACCTTGGTGATTGGCGCAAGTGTTCAAGAGGAATTCCCTTGGCGTGGATCTTCTTCCGGAGGCTAGCACCAGGCGTGGAAGAAGAAGACTCGAAGCACCCGTGTGTGTGAGACTGCTGAAGGCGCACTCTTGGGTGCCTACATCGACATTGTCTCAGATTGCTTCAAAGTACCTTCTCATCTCATCGTGTCGACTCCCTCCCATGACGATCTTCACTGGGTTTTTGGGATTGGCCTGTCTCGCGGTTATTCTTCTGCTGTGCTTTCTATGAATTTTTTTTTAAAATATCCCTGAGATTTCCCAACAGTACTAATGCATTACAGTCTCTTTACCAAACTGATATTAGATTGGACAAGCTTGTTACCACTTGTTTTCACCTAATCTCGTGGTCATGACTAAATCAGGCTTTCACCTAGGTATGACTATACACTTTCAATCATAGAACCATAGGGGGGCCCCTTGCATATCAAGCTTCCCTTAGGAAGGGACAAATCCTCTGTCTGTCTATTGACCTTCTCATATGGGTAGTGACTATTGGCGTATTTGCCCTAGGACCTAGTATTGGTCCATTATTGTACTACTTGACTTTGATATTTATATATCATTCTGGCATTGTCATTATTTATGTTTGTCTACATCTGCGATTATGTACTTACATGGTAATGTCCCTGGAGACAGATTGGATCTATGCTCAAATAGTTGTCCCCAGTCGATGTACTTGAGTGGATATGGGACAACTCTGGTACTTGTGAGACTGGTATATGGGCTGGTTAGGCACGAGGTGCTAACGCAGACATATGAGTATATCAGTGATGGATATACTACACCGACCCGTTGTGAGGCAATGACTTGGTGTCATGAGTTATCCTCACAAGTGAAAGGAGATGCATTGATCCCTTGACTTGAGGTCATTGGCCATTCTATATGGTTAGGGACATGCCTTGATACAACCTAACACCTCGCCATAGTTGAGAGGTAATAACGGTTATCAATGAGCATGTCACGACCCATGTGAGAAGGTTAATGGACAGATAGAGGATTTGCCCCTTCTTGAGGGAAGCTTGATATCCATGAAGCTCATCTATGGTTCTATCACTAAAAGTGTATGGCCATACCTAGGTGAGAATCTGATTTAGTCATAACCATGTGATTGGGTGAAAACAAGTGGTGACACACTTGTCCAATCGAATATCAGTTCGGTAAAGAGATTGTAATGCATCTATACCTAGTTGCAATGATGGGGATGTCGATGTCGATATCCATTCCAATGACTTGGATAACAGTGATGTACTACTAGGTGCCACTCATTGCTTGTGGTGACCTTAGGTCAGCACTGCCAACGTTAGAGGAACCCACATGTTCGCACACCAAGATACTCGAGTTCTCGTATTGATTGGGAAGCCTTATGATCGAGTTATTGGATAGCTTGGATCGATTTGGGAGATTTCATCAACACCAATGGCCCTGATGAGATGGAAGAGAGTTATTGGAGCCAAACTTCATTTTTGGCACGTTGACCCGTATTTGACCATGGTTGGTCACATCTGGATTAGGGTTGCATTGGATTGGATCCAATTGCTTAATCAACCCATGCAATGAAGTTTGGGCTTGCTTATTATCCAATGAGGCCCAATAACAAGTAGACATCATAAGAGGATTGGGCTTAAAGGGTATAATGGGGATAATATCCCACCCCATTGGCGCCAAGGGCATAATGGGGTGAGATTGGTGCATGTTGCTTCTTATGGGAGGTTTTGGTGCCTAGCCCCTTCAT
The DNA here is from genome assembly GCA_027562315.1 of Costus pulverulentus. NCBI lineage: Eukaryota > Viridiplantae > Streptophyta > Magnoliopsida > Zingiberales > Costaceae > Costus > Costus pulverulentus. The sequence continues at coordinate 10,446 of JANTFE010008777.1, forward strand.
GCTTGGATGGAAAGCTTGCCTCTAAGGCAAGGCTTGAGGCATCTAAGTGATAATGGACTTACTAGATAAGTCTTTGGCGATTAGGGGATGTTTATGGAATAGACTTAGAGTCTTTCCTAAACTCAAACCCTAATTGCACACAAACCCTAACCCTAGCCACCCCTTTCATGATGAATTACGCCCACTCTCTAAGCCTTATATAGCTGCCCCTCTCTCTATATATATGTCTCCACATATGCGAGAGGAGATGATTCTCTTATCTTGGCGTGAGGAAGCAACACAGAGGCGAGAGCAAAGCTTGATTGGCGCAACCTCTTCCATAGCCGAGAGTCATCTTCATCCTCTCTTCTTGGCGCAAGGTGAAGTTGGACTAGGTGGCTTCTCCTCTTCTCTACCTTCTCTTGGCACATCTCATCCTAGGAGGTGGTGCAAGTGAAGTGGTGATCCCCTCCTTCTTCTCTCTCATTAGCGCATCTTCCTTTGAAGGTGGTGCAAGCATAGAAGAAGGAGCACAAGGTTTGAATCTTCTTCACCAGGCTAGCACCAGGCATTGAAGAAGAGAGCTCGAGGCATTCGTGTGTGTGAGACTGTAGAGAGCGCACGCTTCGGCGCCTACCTCGACATCGGCCTCGTCTTGCTTTAAGGTATTTTCTATCTCATCGTGTTGACTCCCTCGCTTGACGATCTTGACTGGGTTTTTGGGACTGGCTTGTTTCGAGGATATTCTTCCGTTGTGCAATGTATATGTGTTGTAATGACTCTGAAAAATTATAAAATATCCCCAGGGTTTCCCAATAGTGGTATGATGACACCAAAATAGATAGTATATTTTGTATCATTTTAGATATCTTTTCATGCTAAATTGAAGATCTTATTACTTGCTTTCATGCTAAATTCATCGAATATTGCAAAGTCTACTTCTATTTTGGTTTTTCATGATTTTCGTGTAAAAAGGCACTATTTCGAGGCATTTTCAAGCAAAATCAAAGACATGAAAGAGTTACCATCATCAAGAGGAGATCACTCAAGAAATTTCATGAAAATCGGAGCATCTCAGCAAAATACAGCAGGGCCGTAAACTATATTATGGTACCGTATTTTTATACGCTATCGTAATATAGAGAACACTGCCGTATTTTGAGGAGTTCCTGAACAGAAAGTTTTTCAGATTTTACGGCAGTACCGTAAACCAGATTACGGTACTGTATTTCAGAGCGCTTCAGAACAGAAACTTTGCTTGATTTTATGGCACCCCCGTAAAGGATTACACAGGCCATATTTTCTAGTCACTTCCGAACAGAGAGCTCAGACGATTTTATGGCAGTATCGTAAACCATATTACGGTGCCGTATTTCCCAGACGACATCAGATCAGAAAACTCGACCGATTTTACGGCAGTGCTGTAAGACCCGAGAATTTTGATGTATTAAACCTCGGTATGTGACTCATTTTGACTATCTATAATCAGGTATTTATTAACCTTGTTGGTGGGATTTTTTGGCTAAGGGG